>JAOTOK010053961.1:0-18162 GCA_025770025.1 Virgularia gustaviana
ATAAAATCTATTGAAAATTAACCACTTTGTCCCCTATTTCAGCCCCACAATGCCGTGCGATACGAATTTGCACCAGTTTCCAATGAATCTCGGAATGGGGAATCGTCATAATAGTATGACGATTGAACTAGATTTCAAGTAACTCGTCACATTGCATACATCAAACCGTTTGTCTTGAAATTTGGTCCATCCCAAGTTGGAGGATTTGGAATAACATATTCCCGGGTTTATTTTTCCAGTCATGACACAGAATTAGTTTTCTGATCTACAGTAGTTGGTCCAGAAATTGTTAATTAAATACTCAATTTGTAAAACATTTGGGGGCCTATCATTGTAATCAAAATCTAGCATCTTACTCACCTAATGAATGAATAATATAGGTTTGGAATTATTGTCGAGTGTTTTCATAGCTTAGACAATGTATATAAGCATATCATAATGTATCATTTATGTAGGGATTTAGGTTTACAGCTTTTTCGAATTCATATTGTGGACAACAACCTCGTTGAATCAAGAGCGATCGAAGGACTACTAACTTTGATTGAAAAAGAAAGGTACAAATGACAAGCAACCCTAAAATTATCATTTGCATAACGTAACCTGTTACCGAAAACGATACTTAGTTAAAAAATTGTAGTATTTTTGCGAACTTACAAATCGCTTAATTGGCTATACTGTTGTGACAGCGCTGACCTGTATATAGAGGCTGGCTAGCGCATCTGTATAAAGGAAAATGAAGCCAGTGCTGGCCATATTGGACTGTCTCGCATTAACACATTTGACACTACTACTACATAAGCTTCAACTATATGAGGTATATTGCAAGTTTTAAGATCACTCAGAACTCCTGTAGAACTAGACTGTAGTATTGATTGGTTCCCTGACACATTACATTACGTCGACTTTCATACATACTGTAATTCCACATAAATATAAATGGAATATGTATAATTGTATAACGCGAAAATATAAATGCAATGTGTAAGTGTTTAATTACTTTAATACACTTTTCTTTTTCATTTCCAGACATGGTGAAGCTGTCGACAGAACACTCTTGAAGAGTTTGCTGCGAATGTTAGCCGATCTCCAGGTTCGTTATTTCGCCATGTCTGAGTAACACGAAAAACTTACTTACTCTATTTTCAGTGTTTGATTACAGTGCTTAACCAAATATGTGGTAAGAATATTGTTTGACAATGATGTCCCATGCTTTTCAGATGTACGAGAGTTCATTTGAGGGGAAATTTATTCGAGCTACCGATATACTTTATGCTGCTGAGGGTGATAGACTGATGCAGGACACAGATGTAAGTACATTTTCTATCAGTTGTGCGTTTCAGCGTGAAACTAGTTGTTGCACATGTCGCGATGTGGTACTCTTCAGCTAGCTGTGGTACTTGTTGCAGTGGCAATATGTATGAAACAAACTTTCCAAATCAACATGACTATTTTCTTAGGCATTTAGATTTTCTTGATAGATATTTAAAATCCGATGTTCGAGAAAAAAGTATGAAGAAAAATGTATTGTACATGCCGAAGAAATTAACTATTTTCATTTTTGAAAACTGAAGACAACCTGTGCCTGCCAAACAGTTGTCAGGACATTTATGCTATTTTTTGTACTGTATGTATCTCTTTCGCATATGCAAAGAGTTTTACACCCATGTGCATGCTTATAACTGTCCCTATTCGCTTTTTAAAAGCCAGGGGCCGGTTGCACGAAGGCTGGATAGCGCTATAGCTCAAGGCTTGTAAATTTGGCTGTTGATCAATATTGCCTCAAATTAAGATTTGCTATTTCTAATTTGAAGTTCTTACTATACATTCTGGAGTCCAGACGGTGAATATCACAAATTTTTGAGCACTTTCTCAAAGGTTGAAAAAAACGCTATTCCTTGGATAGCGCTATTCAGCCTTCGTACAACCGACCCCGAGGATGCAAAAGTCCAGAAGCCACGAGGACAACAGCTATACGTTCCGGTTCTATTTTGTATACGTATCTACTTTGAGTCCCTTTTTTAATTTGAGAAAACTTTGACAGGTACCAAAATATCTTGAACATGTACAAAGAAGACTTCAGGAAGAAAACGACCGGTTGATCCATTACTTAGACCACTCATCCAAGTAAGTATACAAGGCATTATATAATGTATATTTATTATCTATACATGGATTATACATATAATAATTGTAATTCTTTAATTCGATGTTTTCTTCAGTACTTACAGCGTGTTATCTTTTTGTTAAGAAAACATCTCGTATCGTGCGTGGAAAAGCAGTTATTAGAAAAACATTCGTCAAATATCCTGCAAAAAGGTGGGTTAAGGCCACGTCTTCAAATTCCACAGTGCGATTCAGATGGTCTCTTGTTATGAATCTCACGAAATTCACATGCAGTTGTGTATATAATTGTCTTCACTTACCATGACCTTACGGAAAGAGCGGGTAGAGCCTCCTTATATTCGTCTGGTTGCAATGCTAGATGAATGAGGGTTTGTCTGTTTCATTTGAGCAAAGGATCTGGAAGCTCTCGTGTAATTATTTTCGAGTTTCCATAACCACAAAACCCGGTTTTATAATTCTTCAATTTTTACGCACTCACAATCCAGATTTGTAGATAGTGGCAGAACAAAGGAAATATTCTGTACGACTTCGGCAGAGCCTCTTTTCCTTCGCATTGCAACGAAAAAGGAAGATTATGCTTATAGGGTACTGTGCAGTACTGTGCATATTACACTCAGGCATCGTGGTATGACATGTCACACTAATAACATAAATCCGATACTGGATAGATTTGTTTATTTTGTCCTTGTTTTAAAAAAAAGGAACGTATGTAAACACTGTCGTGGGAGAGAAGACTAGCACAGAAATCCGAATATTAGAGCTTTATTTTGCGTTCTGATTCGGGTAGATTCGTGCTAAGATGACGCCGGAAATTGCAAACAAAATCGTTTGTGTATAATTATGCTGCGTTTATTGGTTACAGAACCATCCATTATATCATGATTTTAGATCTGGTAAATCGTCAACATGGTATAAAAGCTATTTCTTGACTTGACTTCTCGCGTTAATAGAATGGCTCCGTATTTAGTAGTAGAGTATATTCGTGATTACTGTAATTTTATGGGGGGGGGGGGGGTATTCTGGCTTAAACCTGGCGTCTGGGTTAGTCACCATCGATATTGTTAACAATCACCAACATTTTTATGTTTAGGTTTTGAAAAATTAATGGACGCCAACAGGATAGAATGTTTGGCCTTGACCTATCAATTGTTGTTACGGATAAGAAAAGGGCTAGATGATCTATGTGTCGCGTTCAGCAGTTACATCAAGGTGAGACACTATAACAAAACTGTACATGTATAGCTACAAGAGATCGACATGGACAATACCAGGCACTGTAACTCTCTTCGCAACAAAAGTTTAAAAAATTAAAACAATTTTTTTTCCAGCGATGTGGAATGGAAATCGTTGTCACTGTTGATCCTGAAAAAGACAAGACAATGGTTCAAGATTTGCTAGACTTCAAAGAGAAACTGGACAACATTATTACACAAGCGTTTATGAAACATGAGAAGTTTGTCAACGCCATGAAGGTACGACAGTAGAATTTTTGTTCATTGTACAATATAATACACATGTAAATTTAAGAAAAACACACTCCGATGTATAAACATCTTGTTAACCCAGCTCTTAAAAAATATGCTTTTGCTAAATATTTATTTTTTTAAACCTCCCTTATTGTGCTGAACAAGATTTCGATCATTTGTTAGTCGTAACGATATGGTAAAACTGCCAAATTTTAGCATGCACCCCGATGAAAGTGCAGTACAAGGAAAACAAAAGTTTATAATTACACTTACTTAACCCTTTGTCGACGAGGCCATCCCCGTTGTCGAGTAAAATCGTCTGGCGTTAGCCAGAGTAAAATACTAAAGACTGCTGGTTGCTGTCAAAGGGTTAATCGTTCGTATCAATACTCAATTTCTTGGCCAATTTAAAATACCTTCATCAAGCATGCTTTGACATCATATTGTAGATATTTTGCAATATTGCTAAATTATTCTTTTAGTCAGTAATAACGAGACCATTTCATACGATTTCTCACTCACTTTGTTGATATCGGCAGCAGTGATATTCGATCTTCGCCAAGAAAATATAATCTTCCGGAGTCGCTTATACAGTTAAGAACGGGCGCAACTTTCTGAGATTTATGAAAACAATTTGAAAAGTATGTGTCTTCCAAATTGACTTTAAACTAGTGGCCTTTTTGTCGCCATCTTGTTCCGGTCAGGTTTGCGCATGAGCAGTACGTATATTACACAGTATACTACATTATTTTACTATTATATGACTTCCGTGGACATTGAGAAGTTAAATTTGTAACTAAGATGTTCAAATGTCGTTCTTTCATTTGTAGGACAGCTTTGAAAATTTTATTAACAAAAGACCAAACAAACCTGCGGAGTTAATAGGTTTGTGTCACTGCTTCTTATTGTAATGGGATCTTCATGTTTTTACTCACTTCTCCCATTTTGCTATATCGTAGCAAAATTTGTAGATTCAAAACTAAAAGCTGGTAACAAGGTAAGAATGTTTTTCATGTTTTCAAGACGCGATAAATACCTCGCTGATGTCGCATTTGTGATCACTTTCCACTACACCACTTTCCTATTTTGAAGAACACATAAAGGTAGTTTACATATAGAACCGAGGACTTTGGTCTTCTTGTTGAAAACATTTCCTGAACCCATGGTATAACAGGTTCACGGTTAATCAGGTGATAGATTCGACATATGTAACGCAACTCTTTTCTAAAGATATTTTGAAGGTAACTTAAGATTTTACTACTCAGTATCTCCTAACATGAGTGTTGAACCGTTAGGTCATCAATACCCAAAGTACCCGTAAAAACACAACCTTAAACTTTACAAAAAACACAAAAGAAATACATCTTTAATCAATGTTTCTACCGTGCAGGAGATAACTCATTAATAATACATCAGTGTCTTTAAATGTGATACAACACTCATTAATTAAACACCAGTATTTTCAGACAATAGACAAATACTAATTAACGGACGTTTTTGAAGCCATTTACAAAACTCGTTATCCGGCTTTATCGATGTATATAAAGACGCTCGCCTTCGGCTTGGGTCATTATACGCCGATAAATACCTCCAACTCGTTTTGTAAATGGTACTTAGAAATCACTAAATAAAAGTTGCGTTACAAAATGTAGAATTACCTGAGCTACTGTGATGTTTTTACCCTTACTATAGTTATTTTAATTTATATATTATTTTTACCCTTACTATTATTAAATACTTTGTAATTTTACACTGTGTGGTATTGTAACTTGATTCGTTCTCGGAGTACAAACATGTATAATGTATCTGGAGTAAAATATTAAATGTACTTTTTGGCACAGAACTTTTCATTATGCCAACACTGATTCACAAAATACTTTACCTTGTATAGGAATCAACAGAAGAAGAGCTTGAAAAACTTTTAGATAAAATTATGGTTTTGTTCCGATTTATTCAAGGTAAAAGTTTTATTAAAACAGTGCTGTAAATGTGGAATACTGTACAATATCCTATGATCCCTCTACAGTATACCCTTGATGTTATATCTAATTCCCGGTTAGGACCTATAGGATGGGTGGCTTAAAGATGGGCTAGCGCTATGTACCTACGGTCAAAACGTAACCCATTGTTTCATTTTATGGTGGTAGAAATATTTCTCCAAAATTATATTCCTAACGCTTCGATTAATTTACTACAGTTATGTTTGGAAGAAAACATGCATACTTCAAGAAAAGGACGACTATCCCCCTTCTCAACCCCCTTCTCACCCCCTTCTCAATCTCTTCTAACCCCCCCCCCTCCTTCAACCTCCCCCCCAACCTTCTCAATACCCCCTTCCCAACCACCCTTCTCAACCGCCCCGTTCTCACCCGCCCTTCTTCTCAAACCCCCTTACCTACTGTAGGGTTGAACTTACCCTTTAAATAACCACCGCCAGCTTGCCTCTAGTTTTTCCTTCAAATAAACCATATTTCGCGTCTCATGGACTGTTTTTCATCACGTATTTCGGTATTTTGATACAGGAAAAGACGTCTTTGAGGCATTCTATAAAAAAGATTTAGCAAAAAGGCTGTTAGTTGGTAAAAGTGCTTCTGTTGATGCGGAGAAATCGATGTTATCGAAATTAAAACAAGGTAGTTAAAGTTTTGTACATTTGGGACATACTGGTATTCCATGTCGTATCTATTTGCAGTACACGATCTGTAGCCGCATTCGTGCAACGGAATATAACATTGGAATATAGTTAGTTGGAGGTTTAGCAAATTTGGAACAATTTGAACCGGGGTTGATAGCATGCAGTCATAAATAATTCATAATATTTTATACTTGAAATTCAACTGAAGGTAAATTTTAGAATGAGATATTGATAAGGTGTAGGCTATACGATCTGGGTAACATGCAGGTTAACTCAAATCCTAGCTCAAGTCAAGTGAATACAACTTAACATAAAATAAAATACAAAGAAGTTTACCGGGAAAGATATATCTGCAGTGGAATAATTTGTCACATCTAGTGCTATTAACTATACTTTCCCCAGCTGCAAAATTTGTTGGGGACAAATCTTTCAGGCCCCCTGTTGACGACGTCACTATGAGTTGCTAACAGCTATCATATATAGTTAGCAAAACCATCATCCCAAAGTCAGGCGACTATATGCACACTATGTGTGCCTATTTTATACGACTTTTTCCTGTGCGTGGTAAAAACAGTAGCTTTTTTACATACACTAGATATCCTCCACCTTAGTAGAAATATTGCAGTTAAATAAAGTGTTTAAAAAAACCCAAAACAAACTCAGTAGACCTCATTACTCGGTATAGTAGTCGTAAAAACTGAGTATATAATAATCTCCGTGCTTGTCTTGCAATTCTGACCTGGAGTTTACATTTGTTGTGTATTGTACTGCTGTGTATAGGTAGTGTAACTTATAAGCCAAAAGCCAGTAGGTGGTAAATTGCGAAAAGTGTAACTGAGGTTTCGCGCAAGAGCCCTTCATCAGAGTTAATGACGAAGGGATTTCGTTGGAAACGTCACTTATTTTTCACACCTTTGGAAGCTCACCTTTTCGTTTTTGCATTTAAATTATTAGTTCTTCCTTTTGACTGTCAACCATTTATCTATATTTTATGCATAGTTATGACAGTACTCTTTTTGGTATGTTTTAAAGAATGTGGTGCGTCCTTTACAAGTAAACTGGAAGGTATGTTCCGAGATATGGAACTATCCAAAGATGTTATGATACAATTTAAACAGGTTAGTGGTCCTGTATTCTATGTCGTTCCGTACGGAAAATGTTTAATGATTAATTTTCTCAGTATTTGTGTAAATTGTAAACTGAATTCATTCTTGAAATTCGCGTTGATAAAGTGCATCGTTGATTTCCAATAATAACCATAATAATGTAGCTATTATTATCATTATATTTATTATTTCAAATTTTTATTATATCGACCATCCATCTTGTATATGCAACGTTATTTTCATTATAAACCACTAAAAACCAAACTCTCATATTATATAAACTAATAATATAGCTAATACATCAAAACATGTCAATTTTAATTGGCTCAGATCAGTGCAATTTTTGTTGAAATGCTGCGCTAGAAGTCTTTTAGAAGCTAGAAGTTATGTAGTCTTTCGGCTTTTCCAGTATTGTGATTGGCTCGATAGACCCTTTCGTAGCACGACTGATACTTGGTACATGCAACTTTATGCATAAAAGACGCCTACTCAGGCGTGAACAGCGCCGCCTTGTGGTGACATGAGTCATTTGGCAATCTGGTTAAGGTGGCCCAATACACTTTTGGAGAATTTCCTTATTATTGTTGAACTTAATCGGACAATTGAAGCACAAAATTTAAAGCAGAAGGTTAACTCATCCTTTAACAAATAATATAATTAGTAATACTTGTTGCGAGAATATATCCAATTATCGTATGTAAGAGCTGTTGCTATGGCAACAAAAACGTTTCAATATGACCGCCAATTAATCGCGTTCATCTTGTAAACGAGTTCGGTGACTTTGTACTCCTGCATTTCGAGCGAAAACCCTTCACCAGAAATTATGTCGTCCTGATGAAGGGCTTTCGCTCGAAACATTAGCTTTTGATTTGCAAATACCGGTGTGTGACGTTTTTGGTTAAACAAAGATTGTTATAATCTGCTTATTTTCTTTCGTTCTTGTAGTTTCTCCAAAACCAGTCTCTTCCTGGTAATATTGATATGGCTGTGAACATACTCACGATGGGATATTGGCCAACGTACACACCCGTAGAAATCAATTTACCTGTTGATGTAAGCTTTTTGTACTATAGATTGGTTTATGAACGATCGGTCCAGTCCAAAAACTACTGTACTGCATGAGTGAACCTCCTTATATAATCTCCCTGAATACAGGTCAACCATACCCACTAACTCTTGCCGTATCTGAATATAAGCCCCCGAATATAAGACATCCACAAATATTAGCCGGCTACTCTCTCTTGATACTGTTTTAAGAGAAATGCCCATGAAAGTATATATTATATAATAGCGGTAAATGTATATTTAAAATGTATGAAAATGAGGTTGTGGTTTACAGAAGGTTGGAATGTTTATTCGTACCATATAAACATATTTCCGCTAAGTATTTCTTTATATTTATTCTGAGTGCCTTCAATAAACGGTAAACAAAACGTATAATCTTCTAACCCCCTCCTAGATAAGCCAAGAACCCCCCCGGTACGAAACGACACATATCAACCCTGGACCGAATGAGAGCGATGTTTTTCGGTAAATTTTAATTGGATCAATGGTATTAATACCAATACAAACCATCGTTGTAAACGGGTTACTAATCTTGTAAGGTTACGCTTTTCAAACGACTTCAAAGTTTGTTTTGCTTAATTGAAGACAACCCTCAATTCGTTAAACTTTTGCTTCACTTTGAACGTTTGGAAGTACGTTTTACGATAACTGCATTCGAGATAACCCTTACAGTGTATAACCATATATTATTTTAACACTTTAAAGTCGTAATTCTTCTTGTGACGAGGATAAAAGTTCGTCTAACATTAGCCTTAGTAATGTAAAATTAATATTGAATGGTTGAACGAAGAATTAAATTAAGTTCACTGCAGGTGCCCGAGAACTTTGAGTACTTAATTTCCGTGTTTTTTCTTCCAGATGGTGATGTATCAGGAGACGTTCAAATCCTTCTATTTGAGTAAACACAGTGGTCGAAAATTGTTGTGGCAGAATACCTTAGGTCATTGCGTTTTACGCTCTGTGTTTTCAGAGGTATGTATTGAGTTATTCCAGTATTTATTTATGGTGTACAATATTTCACTGATCTTATAATAGACTGGATGGAGCAAATATACCGGTAAAAAATGAAGCCAAAATTAATGAACGTCCTCGGGATCACTTCCAAAAGACAATTCATCACTGAACCCCAGGAACGGTCCTGTTGTACAGTGAATATGTGCGCGTATAATTCTAGTGTTTACGACAGTTTCTACTTAGTTCTAGATCAATTTTATATCGTGAGCTGATTAGGACGTCCCCTAAGATGAACCGTCGTGTAAAATGGGCTCGGGATTTCTTACTTTTTCTTCCGTACAACTATAGGGAGCCACCTTAAGAGTTTTTTTAAATACACCGTAGAGTTCTGCACGTGCATGTACAATATCTATTTTTTTAATTTTGTTTAATTTATTTCAGGACAACATAAAAGACCTTCAAGTATCTCTTTTCCAAGCGTTGGTTCTTCTTCTGTTTAACGATAAAGATAGTGTAACTTTTGGAGATATACAAAGCGAAACAGGCATCGGTTAGTGTTGAACGAAAGCCACTAACTTTTCAACTGCAAAGCATTGCCTTGATTCAACAGATCATGAATCGTCGTTCACCAGGAATGTTATTCAAAACAAACTATATTATCTTTACAGAGGACAGTGAACTGAGGAGGACGCTACAATCACTGGCATGTGGCAAGGCTCGAGTAATTCTTAAGAAACCCAAGGTAGCTATAACACAGTATAATGTATTAAATATTAATATAGGAAAATTCTTAAATCTACATTGTACACAATTAGAAGTCCTTAAATCCCTACAAAATTTGCCCAGATATAAAGTTCACCAAAATCCTTAAAGTGGGTTACAGCGGAATATATAAGGCAGAGTTTATTTGGGAATATAAGGCAGAGTTTATTTCAGGAAAGTTTCCAAGAATGCAAAATTTATTCAATGTTTACATTAGGTGCCCGCGTTTTATATGAGCAAAGTCGATGCGCAGGAGCGACTGTAACCCCGCTTTAAATTTTGTTCAGTGGTCACAGGCATTAAAAGTGAAATTGCCGAAAAAGTACAAGTTGCTGCTTACATTATACTGCACTGACTTTGGATCAAATGTCCATGTTTATTGTGCAATTATCGGTCCTTGAAAGTTTTTGTTTACACCATGAAAGTACTTAGAACATCCTTAATGTTTAGGCTAATATTATAAAACGAACCCTGTAGGTTGTGCTGTTGTTCAATAAATAACACAATAAACGGTTCCAACAAATCAGAAATTATATAAAACAATAATGTAAAAGAAACTTGGTTTGCTTAGTGTAATATGCATCTTATATAGGGTAAGGACATTGGTGAGAATGATTCTTTCACCTTCAACACAGATTTTAAGCATAAACTTTTCCGGATTAAGATTAACCAGATCCAAATGAAGGAAACGGTAAGTTTTTTCGTGTTCTGACAGAATCCATGCAGGAGAATTTTTTCTTCAGAAATACTGTAACCATAAAAATGGACTTGAACCGTAACTAAATACAAAGAGGGGACAAATATACTATTTTCCTACGGTTGCTTGGCTTATGTATCTTACAAAGAATGACATACAATGACAACAAAAAAACGATCTATTTTGTACAATTATTACTATATAGTACTCATGAAAAAAAAAGTTCACTTTCTTATATGTGTGGTGGCCAACGAGAAAAATTATAGATGTCAGGTTGATTCATGCCTGTGTGGCACGATTTCAGCAGCCTCGTAGTTAGCTAGAGCGGAGCGCAGGCAGGTGGGACAGGGGACAACTTCTCCCCCTATACACGTTTGTCGAAAAAATGTCAAAAAAAACACACGACTTGCACAGAGTAAATTTGTGAATTGGAAATTTTTATCAACAAAGTGAATATTGTAAGATTTAGAGTAATTAAAAGTGATCTGTACGCAAGGTACATTAATATGGTAAGCGGCTTATGCTTACTTGTGCTTTAATTTCTGTTCTTTATTTACGTTCATTATTTAGCCTGAAGAAAATATTAACACAACTGAACGAGTCTTCCAAGATCGCCAGTACCAGGTAGATTTCTACAGCATTTGCAAATTTGTCTATTTTGTTGAGGATCCCCCTCTCAAAAAGAAAATGTACTGAAATACTGTACATACTATTCATACTGTATAAATTAGGAGGGGCGCATAAAAGGTCGACAAATTATTACTAGGTGATTAGTTTGCTCAAAGCAAGGAGTCAGTGGCAAATGTTTTGGGGATATCGGGGTCTTAGATGCATTTTTAGAAACTCATCTTTTTAGACAGTGTACACACTAGGTAATTCGTTTTGTTCAAAAACCCACCCGCACAGCCCAATTGAAAAAATGCTGCACCATCGCCGTGTCGCCAAAATTATCCCAGACCTTATGCGAATATGCGGCACGACATTGATGCAGTGTTGAATACATTACTAAACAGTTTCATCAATATTCTTTCCTTCGTCTGAGCATGCTCAGTGAAATGGAAACACCCATTCGGATCACGTGAACAGAATTAAGCAGTGGATTGACTAGATCCAATGATTTTTGACATTTCCTTATAAATGCCTTATAATTAGTGATTGCCTAATTGGCTAATTAGAAGGTAATGTATTGGAACTATTCGTGTTCCATAAAGCTTCGACGACGCCTAACATCTAAAGGGTTTATTTGACATACAGTTAGGTTTTCAGGGGTTTATGTTCCATGGATTTGAAAGCCGTTTCCCTCATGATTCGCTTGATGATTTTTTGTCTCTCGTTTTCCTTCAAGATCGATGCTGCCATCGTACGCATCATGAAAACAAGAAAAGTGTTGACACATAACCTTCTGGTCTCAGAAGTATATAACCAACTGAAATTTCCTGTCAAGGTAAACACCATGTTAAAAGTTCAACATGGCATCCACGTTTTTAAAGTTGATTAAAACTATAGCGGGCAATATGTGTAGTGTTGCATCATGTACGTACAGTTGTATATGTTTGTACCAAGAAGAACATTACGCCAAATCAACATATTATAATAACTTCAGCGGGCATTGTGGTGCATTTTGCGGTCTAAAACAATAAAGTTGCCGAGCTAAAATACATTTTAGCCCACCTGTTGACGGCGTTTAGTTTCGCCAGCATCGTGCTGATTTTCCATTTAATTCGTTTTAAGGTCCTTTAAAGTTATAATAATAGTAAATATAGAGTTGATGTTCTTGGGCGTAAATATGTTTTTGGCCCTTCTCAAGCTCATTTTATCCCTCGCTTCGCTCGGACCAAAAACATATTTACGCTCGCGAACATCAACTCTATTATATTGTCAAGTTTGTCTAACATTATATGGATGCCTTTTGAAGTAGTCATAGCAAACCGTAACTGTTTTTTAAGGTCGATGGGGATGTGAGCTGTACGAATGATTTTGATCTTATTTAATCGTCCTTGAATATGTCTTATTGCCAATGAAACATGTTCCTATCTTATTTTATTCTGGGATATTCGTCTGACGTATTTCATGTACAGTAGTAAATAAAAGATGCACTCCACTCGCACACGCACTGGTTCAGTTTACAACATTCTGGGAACCCAATGACATGTATGTAAACATTGCCAAAATTTGTATAGTACATATTTCTATTTTGTATGAGTTATTTTTTTTGGAATGCTTGTAAATGAATATACTGTAATTATTGGAGTTGGAGTTAATAAAAATTCTCAAATTATGTCAAATTTGGGCAATGTTTATGTCATTGAGACAAGAATTATACTTTATATAATCAGGAATAGGCCTGAATCACAGATTACTGTAGGTGTAGTATCTTGCTTACCTCTTTACTATTTTTTGTTTTTGGTATTGTTTAGCCAGCAGATCTGAAGAAACGCATCGAAAGCCTGATTGAGCGGGACTACATTGAAAGAGACAAAGAAACACCGAACCAGTATCATTATGTTGCTTAATATATTGTGCATAGACCAGAGTTGAGGACAGTCTATAGAGGTTAATGTACTGTACATAAAGCATCAAGGTGTTGAACGCCCGCGTATGGGTTAGCATGCCCCCTTTGTTTCGTGATGAAACTTGACTGCGCCTTACGAGTGCTCAGCTTACCCTCCAAAACATACAGTAACAGTTGCAATCGTTGTACTGTTTCTGATGACGTGCACTCGCATGGCCAGGATGCATCCCGTCTCAACGAAAGAGGAGAACAACTCTCGCAATGCGGGAGAACGAAGGAACCAAAGAAGACATAGACCTTAGAATGACATAATGTCAAATTGTCGTTTAGCGTTTGCTCTGAGCGGGCATTTGACATTGACTAAACATTGTACCTTGTGTGGTGGAGTATGGATAATATGATTATAAATAAGTTTTAAAAACATGATATATAGTAGATTGGTTTTCATATTGGAGGGTTCATTGACTCTCATTAAAGGAGCAGTCTGCGCATCTTTTCTGCGCATACTGTTTGATCCTTCCAACACTGTTAAAATAATATCTGTAATTTCTTGCGTCCCAGCTGCCATTACTTTTTACTGTAAATTTACGGGTTGTATTTTTCATTATCATGATGAATTGTGATGAAATATTGCCTGTAAATGTACAGTACATTTTCAGTTTTTCGTTTTACAGGGAAATTACTGTAAACCAAATTCCAGAAAATGTACTGTAAATTTACAGGCAATATTTCGTCACCATTCATCATGATTATAGTGAAAAATACTACCCGTAAATTTACAGTAAAAAGTACTGGCAGCTGGGTTTACAGATTTTTTTAACAGTGAAATATATTAGAAAATGTGTCTTGTATCCATGGTAACATCGAACGAACTTATTCTTGAGTTTGTTTTTATTTGTGCAAATTTGTGCCTTTTCCTGCACATATCTAGACAAGTGACTCCCAATAAAAATGATGTGCAAATAAACTTAATTGAATTATTTTCCATCAGTTTTATGGGCATCCACCAATGATTCTCTTTCTACAGTATTTGTCGGTAGTCTACGACGCCTCCAGTCCACTGCAATGAGCGACTTCGGAGATGCCACTGCACGTTCAAATGACGCGTTGTGCGTCGGGATAAAATTTCCCATTTCAATAAAATATATCGAAATGAATTTTTATCCCGGAACACAACGCGTCGTTAATCGCAATGGCAGCTCCGAACTGGCTTATTGCAACAACATCCTGCTGAATATGTTATGTGTAATTTTACTCGATCTAGTGGAAACCTATTCGGCCGATTATTCATTCACATTACCAAAAGAGGTTGTCGATCGAAGCCGTTAAATTCAACAATACCCAACAGTTATCTGTTGGCAGGTCACATTAAACTCGACGAGAATTGCTAACTCGCTATTCGTTTTAAAGCCACATTCATGGACATTCCATTCACTCTAACCAACACTTGAACAAAGTTGGTAGAGTGAATGAAAGTTCACGATATTGCAGGTGAAACGAAGTTAGCAACTCTCATCGATACTCATCCTCGTTTGATCGGGCCTTATTAAGAAAATTTAATATAAATATATAGAGTATAAACTATAGATTACACAACGTTCATGTATACGTAGTATTTAGGGTATCTGCCCCCGTGGCACATTTGGCTGGTAAAGATTACAATTTTGCGGTTACTGCGTTACCATAACAATTTAACTATATTGACGCTAAATTTCGTATTAAAATTTCATTTTGACGTTAAAATCTCTCCGTTTTCAGACTTATATCACATGCAATTGGTTGATCATAGACCCTGAAGGTTCACCAATTGTACACAAAGATGACATTCTGCGATTTTATCCAACATTTTGTGTAAACACGGGTTTTTCAAGACAGGTTTCTTTATTCTACTGGTATATTCTGGATATTTCATAAACACATGACGTAGCAGATGACAAACTGTTCAACTATTTGATAATTTTGCCGTCTACACTGCACACCAAAAACTGGAGGCAAAATATACACATATGTGCTATAGCATATTACTTTTATGTACACGGAAAACCGTTCTCAGTATTATCAAAGTTGACATCACTTTAAAAAGGACTTTCTCTTAAAATACCTTAAACTATTCTTCTTCTTAGGTGGTCTAAATGGAATTTTCAAAGCTAAGATCGTTTGGCAGTAAGTAAAACTACGCTTCATTGTGAAATGTGTGCTTTGGATATTTAGCCACTTTTTTCGTACAAACAACATACATTGAGATGCGTTATGGCAATTGTATGTTGGATGTTACTGCTAATAGGCGAGGATTTCTCGATGTTGCATGTTGTCGTAGAAATACCAGGCTCTGCCCACACACACATCTTTCTTGTTGAATGTTAACAACTCCGGACATGTTAACAAATCCGCCATAGATATTCTTTAATTAGCCATGATACGCACCACATCACAGACCATTCGCAATTGAGCAATAGTAGCAATTTGCATTCCACCTCCTGTAGCCAATGGATAATTTACATCTTCTGGGTGATTCATTCTCCCCCATGCAACAACGGGGCGTAATGACAAAATATTTTTCTCGATACAAATTTTGGACCGTGGTTTAGACAATTTAGGGGTGTTTTGGTTCAACACTATTGTCAGTGTTTGGAGGAGGACTTAGATCTAATACAAATATATCAAATGCGGGTTAAAAGCATACGAAATATGTCTTGGTTCCTGTTACTTTTTGCCATTCTTGTCCACATGAAGGCAGTTGAAGCCGGTAAGTGGAATATCAATACAAAAGTGTACAAAAAGTAAATATGACATATACACATGAACACAAACAAGCTGAAGAAACGAACCCGGATGAGAGAGTCCGGGACATTGCTTTACATTGGTTTTAACGTTTTGTGATGTTTACCCAAACTAGTATTATTGGTAGATAGGTATAAGTAACTAATGATAAGAATATGATTTTAAAGCTGTATCGGTTAACTGACTTACTTGAAGTAATGTCAAGTCAATGATAAAGTATACAACTAGACCAAAAAAGATACTTATTAGAACTATTAAAAGATACGAACTAAAGTAAACAATCACTAAATTGTATGAGCTCACTACGATACACACAAATATATCATGAATGTTTCAGTCTAACATACTCCATGTCCTCCATGGGTGACCGAAGTCTTATCAGTCGCATATTCTTCTATTTCCAGTAATGAAATTCATTTTTTATATGACAGGTATATAGCCAACTAAACGAGACATACAATAGTTACATGCAGCAAACTAATATAAGCACAGCAAATGTTTGTATTCGTAACAAACTATCCCCAGCCAACGTACGTACATATTCGGTATAGGTGAGAATAACTTGACCCCTGCCTTAGTCATGTATATAAATGGTTTTAATATAATATTTATTCATCGTCCAACAGCACCGGACGATTTCACTCAAGGGTTCAAATCATTCAGTGAGATATCCCATGTCTGCGTAATTGTCGTTTGCAATAAATGTACACCCGAAATCAAATGGAAACGAGAACGTATTGTTGCTGCTGTATCTATTATTCTTGCTGATAATATTGTGATCATTTGGTTAGAAAGCACTACTCTTTTATAAAGAAAGAATTTTGCATGAAACGAAGCCATTGTGAATTTAACTTTCTCGAAACTCTTTTAACTTTACTTACCTCTAGAGCTAATTGACAAAATTAATTGCTTTTGCTACATGTTTAACACAAAGTCTATTTTACACTGGTTCTGACATTTTTACTCCTTCGTGTAGGAGAACATTTACATTTACCTATAATATGTTATAATTCAACGTTTTTACTACATTTATGCAAGGACGATTCCTCCCTGTCTGACCGTAACAAATATATAACTTACGTTCTACCTTAAATATTGGTAATTAATGTTAATAATTATCGATAGAAATTGCTAGTCATTTAAACGCAGAAAACAAAACAAAAATACGCCGGCATTTGGCTCGACCAGCAATTTGGTACCACGATCATGCATGGTTCTAATATTTATATCGCATAAAATACGAGCTGAAAGTTTGATATGTTATTGGATTTGTTAAATGGGAAAAGAAATGATTAAACAATAATTTTTACTTGTGTATAATTAATGACACGATCATGCAGATAATTTTGTTCTCCACAATTTCCATTCATTTCTTTTTACCCTTGGAAACCTGTAATGACGAACAGTACAAAATTTATTTTGACCTACCTTTGATATCATGAAGCAATGCACATTTTTTAACTATTCCCTTCTCCCCCTGCCTTATGAATCCTGGTTACCATAGTAACAACATTGTTTTTGGGAGAGGGAGTAGCGTGTACCAATTACTAGTACAAATCTGTTCTTCCGATTGTAGTTTTAGATGATAGTTTACTAACTTATGAAGAAGCGCTGCATCTTCTTTTATATAAGTCATATAAGTCATGGATTTAACAACGTTTCTTTTAATTTGTAGTTGAAAGATATGAAACTGATGATCCGGAAGGTAAGTAATTAATTTATTTAATTCCAAATGGCCATAGTATAGTACCGTATAGAGCTAAGTATTTAGTTTTGAATCCCCCCGGATGACGTATATATTATACATGGTTTTTCTCAGGTTTTAAAAGTGGTGGAATTTCGTATTTATTTATCTTGGGTATTTACAGAGTACTTTGCATGGGAATTATCATGGCGTTTTCATTTTTGACAAACACATGTTAAGTACATATCTGACGTACTGTGAGATGTAAGATTACTGGCAAGAAACTTACACTTTAGCTACACATTTAAAGGGCATGTCCAGTCCGGGAGGTAAACAAACGGTTTGTTTATGTTTTGAAATGCGAAATTTGCAAAAT
>JAOTOK010054072.1:0-18149 GCA_025770025.1 Virgularia gustaviana
CTTTGTACTCGCTCGGTACGTTGGATGAGAGTGGTGGACTGTGGACACCAGACCTGCGTGGAATAACCCAGAGCTGAGCGTACAGAGTGCGGCGTGCCCTGGTGTTCTCAACTTCGCCACAGCTTCGCTTCAAGAAGCCAAGTAACTGATTTGCTCTGGAACAAAATACTCCCTTAAAATACTCCCCTGTTCATTCATAGTTTTGACCAGTACGTTGCAACGCCATAACTCGAATGTTTTATAGCAATTTTAAATCGCTTAAGCAAGTGGCATTAGCATTTACAATATTCCATTCTATAAATGATATCACGGAAGTTATTGGTTCCAGTGAACCACGGAAATATTGATTGTGCTTCCTTTAACACGTCAGAACGTTGGAACCATTTGGCCAAATTTAATGAAAATTCCTGAAAAATTCTTGGGTCTTACATGTATTTTTTTGAATTTTGGGGTGGCACTTTAACAGTTTTAACTGTATCCAGGCCGAGAATAACAGATGTTTTTTAGATAAGTCCAAAATTTGCCATTTGCTTCACAAAATGCCAAAAGCCCATCATTTAGAACTTCAATGACGAGTTGTTTTATTTGAGAACAGTCCACGAGAACGAGAATTGGTCTGAGGCTTTTGAGCGAAGGGGTCGCAGTGTAATGAAAACGACTATAATGCTTTATTTGCAGCTCTTTTCTAAATAAAGTTCTGTTTCAATTCATCTTGGCGCGGTAAGTAATGGTTAAAGCTTTATTTGGCCGTAGATAGTTTTCTGACTTTAAAATACATTTCAAAAAGTCTTAAGGAATAGCTACCAACGTCGTCGTCTGTTTATGAAATACAACTCTTTTTTCTGCCAAAATTTAGTTTTATTTATGTGACAAGCATATTACCTATTTACGCAACTCTCTTGTTTGGCTTTTTATTGAACTTTTTCAAAACAATTATGCAGAAAACATTTTGTGCTTATATAAGCGAACGATAATATAAAAATACATATTGTGCGATGTTGGCATGTTATATGGTTAGTTACTTAGATGTATTACATAGTTAGTTAGATGTATTACATAGTTATGTTAGATAATGTTAGTCATGGTTAGATATGTGCTGAATGAATGAGCCGTATAATTGTATGGCCAATTCATTCAGTGTTTATCTTGTATATAAAAGATATTTTATTGGGTGCTGTTTGAATAATATAGATTATTGATTTTTTGGAAGGATTCAGCTGAGCTACAGTACTTCAACAGGTAGTCCATCTTCATCGAAACCAGGTATAGTGTCAATGCTTTGAAAAGGTGATTCAACATATGGCGAGTCTCTGTCGAACACCCACGCATTCGATCCGCTATACACGGAGTAGTGATCGCTATACTTTGGAATGTGGTGTTCAAATACATTGCTGTTTAGTCGTGTAAAGCCACTAAAAAATGACAAATTGATAGATTAGATTTAGATTAGATTATCAGTAGTTAGACTTCATGGATAAGGGTGGTTGACTTGCAGGGACATAAGATTGTATATTAATTGAACTCATTTGCGTGATTTGAGCTGGGCCCTTATTAATTTTTATCTTATTATCATTTTCTTATAACCATATAGGCAGCCCAGTAATCTGTGCATTTTTACATTTTTACCATTGCCATCTTTTATAGCTCGTGGAAGCATGCGCGCATATATAATTAGATGCCGACCTCAAGCGTGTGACGTGTTTTGTAGTTTCAGCCTATATATTCTTCGGTTGCGTTTGACGTCACAGCGGCCATGTTGGATGAACTTTTAATTGCTAATGAGCGAACATCTTTTGTCAAAAAGGGTATCCCCCTCGTTTGCAATTATAAGTTCATCCAACATGGTGGACATGGTTTTGTTTCCCCAAATCCCATAGGACAGAGACCACGTGGTTGAAACCCAAGAATATTATATTCCCGGGCCGGTAGGCAACTCTGAATATCTCATAAACAAATAACAGTGGTTAAACAATATACTACAACATATTGAAAATGAATAGTTTTGCTATGTTCTTACAACCTTTCCCGTTTCAAAACGATTCTGAAGTATGTGAAAATGCAAGAGTTTTAAAATATTGGAGAAGGACAACTTACACAACTACGCCGAAAATGATAAGTGCCAACAGCAAGGCTCCAACCAACGATAATCCCAAAACCAGACCCAGATCCGTTGATTTAGTTCCATCGTCCACTTTAGTTCCATCGCCTTCCTCATTGTTATCTGATGCGACTGAAATTACCAAACCTAAATTATTGGAGTTAGGGTTTTGTGCAAACGATTCCGAGAGTATGCTTCTTAAGACTTGTGCGCTAACAGTGTCGTTTGTTCCAGGATAAGTGACATAGGCGTTGAAAACCACGTCTGTTCCGTTGATTTGTGGAGACACAACGTGAACGTCGATCTTGGTAAATGCACTAAAAATACCAGTTTACCAAATATATAGTTACACTGTCAAAAAACTCTTTTGTCAGTTATATGTTATATATGCAATAATATTAACAAGGGACATGCAATTGTTCCAGGAATACGACACTCCACAATTTTCGAGCTGAATGTGTATCGTTACGTGCTATCCAACCACAGTTGTCGAACGGCTGCAACGAGTTTTCCCCCGAACTTGTTTCAGGAATAATATCGTCATAGATTAGGTATACATAGATGTGCGACTCGGGACATTTTGTGTCTTACCCAGTCTCACCGCGTTCTTAAATTTCTGGCAAGTGTATTTGTATTGGAAGCATACGGGAAAAACCATCGCGGAAAAACCACGAAGTTGAACACAACGGTTTGCAAGATTGTCATGGTTCGCAGATATTCTTTAGAAGAAGTTTTCCTTTTGACGATTTCGTCCTTGAAAGAAAGGTCGGATCGTACATATCTTTATAAAAAAGCGATTTTTGATGTTTTCCCCGTATGATTTGTATTGAAATTCGAGCCGATACACTTGCCAGAACTCGCGTGAATATGACGTGCTAGCCAGAAAACGCATGAGACAGGAAATTGCATACAAAATGTCCCGAGTTGCACATCTATATGTATACCTAATCTATGATATCGTCATTAAAAGTGAGTGTTTGTCCGAGTTATATGTACTATTTATGGATACTATATACTTACCCTGTACTGTTGCACGGAGCAGATGTCCTGTTAGCGCAATATTGGTTCATTCTTTCAGCAATCGTTTCTTTGATATCATCGATGTGTTGCGGTAAAAACTTTAAGAAAAAAAACGGAAAATTTTAAACCAGGCTATAGGAAAGTTCAGTGGCGACCCTAGCCTTGCGTTGGGGGAGGGGGGAGGCAACTGCTGAGCAAAGTAAATTTCAATTTGGCAAGGCCTTTTTGTCTAATAAAATATCATAAATGAACCTTTCGAATAATATAAACACAGGTTGATGTTTGTTGTGTGCAAAATTGCGATACTAAAAAATATTTATATACTGCTCACTTTATAAGACCCTCCCCCAAGCGCACGCGGTCGTGAACAATGATATTGTTAACTTCAACTGGATATAACTTGGAAACTATTTGGCCGATTTCAAAAATTGTTTCACCAATGTCCATGAAAACGTCTTGGTTCTAACATATATATTTTTTTGAATTTTGGGGTTATGGGCACTTTAAAGGGGAACCCCACCCACAAAACTCATGCTACCACATTCATTGCTGAAAAGAGTAAACAAGACGAGAAGCTAAAACACTATCGAGCGAAGCACTCAATGACGTCACAAATTTAATGACGATTTGAGGCTGCACGGCAAAGAACAAAATGGCGTCCAAATTTGAGAAAATCGCAAACTTTGACGAGCCATTTCTCCTTTACTAAATTAATTTGGACCGAGAAATTCGGCGAACAGTTTATTGAAAATATTATCTTTAATTTAAACTAAACTTGTTTAGGGAGTGGAGTTCCCCCTTAATTACAACCAACTTTCCTTTACGAATACCCTTAACCAAGGAGTCACACCTTTTCTGTACTGAAGATAACATAAGTATGTGGGAGGATCGTTTACACTAAAAATTTTCGCTTATAATGTTACCTGAGGTAGGCTATCAAAGGACAGCCGTATATCCACTTCCGATTCTGGTTGACTGCTGTCATACGTCGGATCTTCTGTTTCGGATAATGTCGCGCGAAGAGACGTTATTTCGTTTCTACTCGAAGAAAATATATGTGCCAGAAGGCCGAAGGATAATTCATTGCCATTCGGCAATCTTACGTGTAATGAGAGCTGCGTTGTACCATTTTGACCTTGCGTAGGGTTATTAGAAAGAACGTTGGTGTAGTTAAACGAAGCTAGATCGTCCCTATAAAAATATAATATTCTTTAAGAATAGTATCTCGTTAATTATACAATCTTCATCACTCGTACAGGATTCTGATTGGCTGAAAACGAGCTTCTAGTAATTCTGAAAACGTTTTACGAGAGGTATTAAACCTCTTTAGTATTTTACTCTGGCTGACGCCAGACGATTTTACTCGTCAACGGGGAGGGCCTCGCTGACAAATGGTTAAAAACTATCTTATTTAACCCTTTGAGAACAACCAGCAGTCCTTAATATTTTACTCTGGCTAACGCCAGACGATTTTACTCGTCCACGTGGAAGGTTAATGATAAATATTACCACAGATGTATAGTACTATTCCGCCAATACCATACATCCGAGAATTCCGTCCATCATGCAAGTAGTGACGTCTCTTATTGCAATCATAATGAAGTTTACTTTAGTATTTAAAAGTTCACATGACCCAAATCATCATGTTCATTATATTATGATGCGCATAAATCAAAGGTCATGTTTATTTACTTGACCCCATACCTCGCGGGCTTTTTATGTTGTCATGCGAACAATCTACCCCTCGAAGTAGGTACATAACGTGGTGGCTTTTCGACTGCAATTTTCGACGAGTTTTGTAAGATTATGATATCATTTTAAAAGATTGGAATCTTAGAAACCTATTAGAACCATGGTAAAGATCTATACATTACTGACTTGAACTAAACATAAACGTGTACACATCAGCTAGTTTGTTTTTGCATTTGTTTTTAATATTTCGTTTTCAGAAACATGTAAAAAGTGATTAAAATCGGTATTAACAGGAATCACACTTGTTCTCAAAGAATCAAGGAAATGCACTTGTGTGTAGAAAAAATAATTCATAATAGCACTTGTGCTTTGTACTCGTGCACACGTGCAATTTTTCATCTTCTCGAACCGTGTAATTTCCTATACTAGTTCGGTACAGTAAATAACCCCCATCGACCCTTGGGTGCGAGTTACATTATGCAAATCATACATCTACCCCTCGAACATTCTGCTGAAACCTTTGTTGTATAATAAAAGGGTAAGACAAAATCACGAGTTGTTAAACGGAGAAATTCATCGATGTAACAACATGAGGATCCTCTACGTTCTCTACCTTCCATTCCAGGCGCTTCCTTAATATTTTTAGCTAACCCCCCCAACCCCCCCCCCTGACAAACGTAACAGGTTGTTCGTGGTTGTTCATGCCGGTTGTTCGTGGTTGTTCAAACAGGCATGAACAACCACGAACAAGCTGTGCGTTTTTGCGCGTGTAGTGGAAGTGAGTGAACTGCGGCATGTTAGGGATTGAAATAAATTTCGAATCTAGATCATACTTTCTTTTAGTAGTAAAATTATTCTATTAAAGGTGGAAAGATACAGTTTCAGGAAAATTGTTGATTTGGGGGCTGTATAGTAAAATTGGACACTAAAAGGACTAAAGTGCCAAGAATGAGTTCGGTGTACACTACACTATAATGCAGCCGGAAAGTCCATAGACTCATACCTTGTCATGTTACATAGCTCCAGATGTGCATCACTTTGGTTGCAATATTGGATAATTGCCTCGCTCAGGTTTCTTTTAAAAGATTCTTCTATGTCAGCCCACTAATAATATTAAATAGCAAGAAAGGTAAATCAAAAACAATTTAATCATTGTAGTTCATTAGAAAAAAATAGCAAATAAGAACACAAAAGAAATTTCCATTGCGCCCCGACAAAGAGAAGCGTGAGTGCGGTCATTATTTCAAGTCCATACATCCATGCGGTATTTGCTTGCGAATACAATTTTTATACTGCTGAACGGTAGTATCTTTATTGTTATGACCTGTGCGCGTAAGTGTACCAATAGCCAATCACCGCACGACTTGTACGATTGTACGATATTCCTCACATGCTTGATGCTTGCCACTGTTAACCTTGTGCATATTCGACAGTATACTGTACAGGTATATACTATTTTTATATATTTCTGGTAACTGACATTTATATAGTAAGATAAATTGTATGTTACCAAAAATCATAACAATATGTATCAACCTGACGGGACTGGGGCGACCATTGTAAGAGTCAATGCATTAGGTGAGTTCAGAGCTCTGAGCTAAGCTTACTTCCGGCCGTTCACGTGACCGCGCATGATCGGTTAGTACCTAGTGATTTAGTGATTGCGATAGGCCAGCACTTTGCCATTTTTTCTGTTTAGAGGTGATTTTGTCACCGTTACACGCTTGTTGCCAAAGTATCAGATTTATATATTCTATTTGTGGAACGTCGTCTATAGTATATATTATGCAGCCACATGGAAAGTGAAAGTAGGTACTTATATTCACTCGTTGTTGGCATTATATACTCACCTCGCTCGCTCGTAACACAATACAAACAACAAGTGAGTAACACAGTACGCCTCACTTTCATTAAATATTCTGTAATATAGATATCCTGGCCAGCAAACGAGCTCGCTGAAATTATCTCCAAACAAACTATTGTGTTATGTCGGATGAAATAGAATGTATACGATAAACTATTATACTTTGTTATACTCGCTCTACCTACATGGTATTGTGCACTCTCGACATTTCGTAAACCACATTTCATCAGAATACTATATTATAACTTAGCTGATGTTCTTCATGTATATAATGTAAAGCTTACTAGGCGATACGATATAACATACCTGACTCATTTCAAAGTCGGATATAGTTAGGTTAATAGAACTAGGATTCTGTTCTGGGGTTGGAGATGTTGGTGTTGCTGTTGTTGTTGATGTTGTGGTTGGTGTCGATGTTGGAGTTGGGGATATTTCAGGTGAAGTAGTCGTGGTCACGCTCAATACATCGGATGTGGTAGATGTTGCAAGTGAACTTGAGGTTGTGTGTAGTCTTGACGGAGTTGGGGATATTTCTGGTGATGTAGTCGTGGTCGCGCTTAATACATCGGATGTGGTAGATGTTGCAGGTGAACTTGAGGTTGTGTATAGTCCTGACGATACTGGTGTTGACGGCACATAAGATGATGTTGTAGGTAAAATACACGTCATTGAAAGCTCCAAGTTCGAACAATTCTCTATTGCTCTACTCTCGTTACATAACACCAGCCGTAGTACTTCTTTGTCAACTATTGAACCATTAGGGTATTTTGCGTAAATCGTCAATTCAGAGGCACTGCTGTTGATTATTTGACTGGGCGAGTTCGCTACTCGTTGAACACCGTCAATCATAAACATGTCATTGCTGGTTTGAAGAAAATTAATAATATCGTGAAAAACAAGCACAATAGTTACTGATATAGATTATCCAGAAGACAGGGACTGGAAACGCCCATTAGAGGACATTGGAAGTATACTTAAACATTGTCTTAAAGGATCATTGTCAACTACAATGCATTGCGCGCTCGTTGTTTGTTTGTTTGTTTACACACTCGCTAAATATGATAATCTATTCTTTGTGACTTTGACACGTCAAACATGTCCGATTCTGACACAGATCAGTTTCGGCCGTCCGCGTTTTGGTAGGTTTTCCATTGTCTATTGCACGTAATATCGAATTATCGAGCCAACAGAATGGCCGCCGTCAGTCGCGAGTCACGTTTCGAGCGCGCAATGCATTGTAGTTGACAATGATCCTTTAAAGGAAAGAAATATTAAACCTGTTTAAAAACTTGCTTTTCAAGTTTGTCGTATCTCGTGATTTTCGAGATACTGTTCCTCAAACGGTTGTAAAAACTCTATAGGCGTCCGCAATCTTGGATATTCATAAATTCATAAATATTTGGGAAAACATGATGTTTTCATCCAAATATTAAACTTATGGAATAACGTACACAATTGTGATTGGTTTTCTGAATTCGGATGCAAATAGGTGGTAAGTGCTACATTTGAGTGATGTTCGAACCATACCGGGCAAGCACAGTAAAACTGTACTTGGCTCGGCTGGGATTCAAACCCACGACCTTCCAGATACTAGTCCAGATACTAGTCGGATACTCTACCAACTGAGCTACAGGTCAAGTTTGGAGCAAGGTGTGGTCGGGTTAATACTTCGAGGCGGGGTCTAGTCTCTTCAATATCGCGTGGTAAATCTACCCACGAATAGATTTGAAATATATGTATTAACAGATATGTATTCAATACTTTCCCGCTCAAATTAAAATGATTTTGCCTGTCAACTTTCCATGCAGGGTATGACACAAATTATAGATGTAAGAGTTACCCTTTTCGATTGATTACATTGTGGTGATCTCAAATATCTTCATCACGAAATGCAAAACAGGTTAAGATTTTATTTACAGGGTTAGATAACACCTTCAGCGACATCGCGGATGTACATTTCGTCTTAATGTGTGTTTGAAGTCCCTGTCTTGACTTCTGGATAGTCTATGCTACTGGCAACGACAGTGACAACAAGTAAACCGCGCAACAACATCAGTAGAATAAATAATTCGTCTGTTAGCTCTAAATTTAACACAAATGTTGCACACTCTATAACATAGGGAGCTTCAGATTGGAGTACGAATACGATCCTTGTGAACGACGATTGCATTAGCGCTACCTAGCTATATGCTATGCCAAAAACTTATGACGGTAAAAATAGGTACTATTTCAGGCTGTCAGTCAACACCTCTTTTATAGATATCAGGTTTGTAGTTGTGTAGATATACGGCACTTCTTTGCTGATTTCTCGTTAAAACACCGGTAAAAGAATTCTCACGTTTTGAAAACTGTTTTTCATGGTTAAAATAACTGAAATAAATTACGTTCACAAAAGACTGCGTCAATGTATATTGGTTTATTTTCTGTTTCATAAGATATTTTGTTGTCAATGAACGCCGAGTAGACTAGGTTTTCCCGCCAAAACGAATAACCTTCCGTTAGACCACCGATGTAAACAACCTATCTCATACTCTAATCTGAAGTTTCCTATCATACATTTTTCGACGACAACGATGACGACGAAGACAACAAACATTCAACAATGAACAGCAAACAACAACCACTAACATACACGCATTTGATGTTTTTCAACGACTATTATACGTACCCTGGAATTTTGCATTCTGTTTTTCGGACTTCGTCCAAGAAGCAGTAGTTATTGAGGCTTGCAAAAACAGCTAATCTAAATCTGTTGTCTTCAATGGCTGACCACTGCAATATAGAAAATGAATGCATTAAATTTCTAAAATGTAAAAGTCATATGTGTCCATGCGCAGTACTGTTGTACACTCAAATTCTCGCAAGAGCTTGTCTTATCTCATGCAATATTACATCAGGCTTGTTGACAAAAGTCAACGCCAAGGGCTAAAAAATAGGCCCATTAGAGTATCATTATCATTATTCATATATTATTAGAAAGTTTTGTTTTTAAAGGGGGGTTACAGCGGCGTAACGTAAATTAACAAACGCTTTGTTTACATTTTGAACTTCTAAATTGTAGAATATCGTATAAACCTATATCAAAAATGGCGGCTTATATGCGTATCGTTGAAATAAACGCTGCAAAAACATTCAAAAAGCGGGTTATCTAGAAAATTGTTCTTAACATGAAAGAATAGTGATGTATGAAAATAACCAGTGAAATATTCCGACTCAGCGATTATATAGAGCGAAACATCTATAAAGATTTTATCCAGCATAGAAACGAGGCTCGTATGCGATGTCAGGCTTTGTTTTCAAATGTCTATATATATATATATATATCAAAATGAAGTTGTTAAAAAGCTTTATTTGCTATACAATAAAAATACAACAATATTTGCCATTTTAGCAATTAATTTGGTTTGTTTTTGTATTTTTAGCAAATTTCCCTTTGAGCTACAATCTTATTATTTCTGCTCACAACTAAGAAAAAAAAACATTTTGGCTTCAAGCAGCCTATGGCATGTTTACAGCCGTTTTCATTACACTGCGACCCCATCGCTCAAAAGACTCAAACCAATTCTTGTTCTCGTAGACAGTTCTCAAACAAAAAAACTCGTTATTAAAATCGTAAACGATAAGATTTTCGTATTTCATGAAGCAAATGGCAAATTTAACATTATATAACTGACAAAATTCTGATATTCTCGGTCTACTACAGTTAAAACTGTTTATATGTTATGATTGACGTCCACGAGAACGACAAATAAAGCGTGAGAATTTTGAACGATGGGGTCGCAGTGTAATGAAAACGGCTGTAAATGTCGTTAGCGTTCCGGTTTACCTATAGAGTTCACTGAGCAGGACAAAATTCCTCGGACTGGCTACGCCGATTAGTGCATGAAGATGAGTTTTTTCCAGAAAGAAAAATTACTACTTTATTATTTTTATGTTGTACAAATAGTACAAAAATATGTAAAATCCCTGACCATCATTATACGAATTAACTTTAAACGGTTTCGCCGAATTCCCCTTGCGCTTATTTTAGATGTACAAGTGAAAACCGCATTTCACACAAAACGATTCTCAGTGGAAATAGCCTTTATAACATATGTTATCGCATGCATCATGCATCAATAATTTATCTGAATGAGTACCGTGTTTGCTTCTAGATTTTGCGCTGTCAATAGGACAGATTCACTGGCTCCCAAGGCACTATCTTCTGGAGGTAGAGCGGCAGAGGACGTTTCCACGGTGATCTGTAAACTAGTTTTTTCCTGTATTTCATCAATACTCGTTTCTAGTAAATCAGCTAGAAGGTTATTAGGTAATGATCCTCCAACTTTGACAAAAAATTCGTATGATGCATGATGACCGTCCTGTTCTGGGGATTGTTGCAGTCGAATTATGTCGCCCATCGAAAACGAACTTTGTCCGCTACAAAAAAGTTATTGAATGCTATTTTATTAAATAAGTAGGCTCCCTATAATTAACAATTATTCGCTGAAGTGAAGGTCAAGAGTGGTGGATATTTGTCGAGCCATGAATATTATGACATGAATGTCGTCTTCGGTGAACTATGACAATCGGTCGCCATCTTTGTTTTGACAAAACAGTGAATAGCAAGGAGATAGAGAACCAATCGAAACACGCAAAAATGGAGGATAATCATTGTGTTGTTATAATTCTGTTAATATTGCACAATTAGAACAAGTACAACTATAGAGTAGAAGCTTTCGATAATTACATCACGAGCCTTGTTTGGGCCTGCGAGCCTCACTTTCATGAGCTGTGAGCCAATCACTGCTCATCAAAAGACGGGCCATGAGAGCAAGGTTTGCAGACCTAAATGAGATGCGTGAGGTAATTATCGAAAGGGACTATAGTATTATGTATCATTCGAAGTCCGTATCATTTCCTCCCACCGCTGCTCTCCCATCTGCCCTCCCCTCGGAGAGAGAGGCTTGGAACAAGTCTACGCGTAGTACAAGCCCTAGTGCAAGACTTCATCAATGTTACCAGGATTTAATTAAATGCAATTGGTTATTCACACAAAAATATCGTTGCTATGGCAACAAAGATGTTTCAAAATGGACAGCAAACAACGACTTTTCCATCTAACTCGCAAACGAGTTCAGTCAACACCCCGCCTTCCCCTCCATTTTTTATCCAATAAAATGCAAAAAATAAAAAATGCTATTTGGTAGTCATCTTAAAAGTCACTGTATACCATTTTGAAAACAACAACTGAATCTTCTTATGTTTACTAGACGTTACATGTATTTTAACAACAATTTCTTCTCTACATTTATGTCATAAATTCGCCTCTTTCATTATAACATACTATTATTCGCTGAAGCTGTGGAGAATAGTGGTGTAGGGAAGTAGGGCTATCAGTATTGTCGGAAATCTATGATCTAAGCCGATGTCACGCAGCACTACATCTGCGCAGACGGCTGGATTCGCCCCCAAAATCACCGCGAATCTTAACAGTGCGGGTCCTGCCACACAAAATCCGCTCTCAGTAGAATTATACTGATTTACATTACAAGATTATACTGCTGTACTTCACTTAATGTCTCACCTTAGATCCTCGCATACCCTACAAGTTGTATTGCAAAATTTATCCAGTTGATACGCCAAAGCAGTTCGTAACCGATTGTCTTGTATAGCGGTCCACTTTAAAAAGAAAAAATGAATTATTTAAATAAAAATACATATAGCTATAATTATAGAAATGTTTCTTGGTGGAGATCAACTCATACCTGGTTGGCTTGGAAATCCTGTATCGAAACTGTCACTGTATTATTGGAATCTTCAATTGTCGGCATAAATGCTGGCCATTCAGGGGCGTAAGATGTTGCAAGGGTTAAGGTCAAACCTGATAAGCGCTCGATGGCTACCAGTTCTTCTTTCAACGCGGAAGCTAATATGTTCTGCGCCATTGAACTGCTGTCATCCGGGTAGTTGACATAAAATGTTATTTTAGTATTACCGGCATCTTGAGTAGGATCCTCCGTGCGTTGTACATCTATCAGATTGAACAGATCTGGGGAACTAGAATAAGGCAAAGAAACATTTCACGAATAACAACGAAAATCCATTCATAAGCGCGTATAATTACAGGGACATCAGAGTTTACTGGGAATTAAAACACTCGTGGAACTCGTATGTCACAGTGCCACCCTGAATATTTTCTTGTACGAGTAGACTACTTATGTAAAGGAATCCAAAGCACTGTATGGTTCCGGATTACGTGCAGAGGATTTCGGATGCGGACGTGTTGATTCCAGATCCCCAAACATGGATTTTGGATCAACCCGACCTAAGGATTCTGGACACCCACCCGTGGTTTCCCTGCTTAATTTTTTTGTAGTCAAGAGAAAGCATTATCAATTTGTTATTTATTAGAAACGCTTTTTTAGTATTTTAACTTTACATTGTTAATTAACAGAACAGTAACGTGAGACACGAAACAAAATTAAAATTGTAAATCATAAACAAAATTCGTGCTAGGTTTTTGTCCAGTCCCCAACGAGTTGACACCTTCAAGTAGCCATCATACGTGCCTAAATCTCCCAATATCTTTAGGGGAAGCTTCTGCAGCATTATATGCAGCCACTTCAGGGAAGCTTTATAAGGTGAACTGTGGGATTTAGATGCATGTTTCTATTTTGGTTTCATTGGATTCATTTTGAAATTGACGAATTCGTGTATTTTAATTCCTTAATTCTGGATTCTGCATTTCACGCTTTGGATTTCCGATTCCGAGATTCGATTCCGGATTCCAATATTTCCTTTTTACCGGATTCTGGATTTCTTTACATAGGTAGAATGTAGAATCGGGTTCTATTTCTTACAATAATTGTAGCACTTTTTACATGCTGCACCGTGTAACCCCCCTCCCATGCAACTTGTCTCGCATTGTTTCCATTATACGGTGACCCATGAGAATTCGCGTCACATAGATGATTCATGCAAGTTGCTCGCGTAAAGGTGCGCCGTCTAACACTCCCTGGTCCTGCAACTTTAATGCGAGACAAAACGTATGAGAAATTGCACCTTGTAACAGTCTTTATTAAAGGTGACCTGAACCGAAAAATTTTATCGTTTCATCTGAAAGAGTAGTAAAAACTGATGATTTATTGAGTTTTTTACAGTATTTCCTTATCGCTCTTAGTGCATGAGATAACTCAGTTTTTGTAACATACATTCCAAACAAATAATTTTACGTCACACATTGCATAATAAGCGATGCCTAATTTATTTTTGCTTTACTGTTGTAAGTTAAGCATAAAATTTGGTGGACGAGAATGTGTAGAAGAAGTTTTGAATAACTCATTATGCAACGTGTGACTTAAATTTTTTTGCCATGTACATTGCAAAAACTAAGAGCGGAAAGACAACACTGTAAAATAACTTACTAAATCATTTTACTGCTCTTTTAGTTAACTACATTTATTACAGTTATTACATTTTTCGGTTAAGGTCACAGTCTTTAAGTAGTAATTGTGCACCTAAGAGTATGTACTACTACATTACACCATCATTATTTACCTTGGCATTTGGCAATCAGTCCAAGAGGCACTGCTTGCATTACAAAAATGGTTTAGTCTTTCAGTAACTGCATCTCTGAATCGCATGTCAACCAAGTAGGTCCACTGTATCAGAAAAAAATATCTCAGTAAACCAGCTAGGCTAATAAAGAAAAGTAGTGTTTCACATGTTTCACACTGTGAGATTGTATATGGACATTTAACATAACGGCCTCTCAAAACAGTTGCAATGAATACTAACGTGAATATCAAGTCATGGATCTTAGTTTTTTGTACTATTTGAACAAAATGAAGACAATTTGTAGTGTCTTATTAGAAATTCATGGGACAATATCGTAAATCGTAAGGTCAATAATTATGAAAATATGCTCGATTTTCAAAATACACGAGCAAAAATATCACAGCACTGAAAAGGCCTGCTGGTTTAACAGGCCCTGAACATGATGTTAACATGCGTGGACACGGCGGTTGAATCAACAGCTTTCAACAACCTTGTTGTAACAGCTTTGTTCTGGCCTATGGCCTGAGCCGTCGTAATTATTGTTCACCTACCTCATCTGTGAAGAGTGAGCTTACTTGAAGCATCACACTGTTGTTAACCTGAGACGGAGTTGGTTCTGGTGGAAGGTCGGGGGCACCTGATGTCACCATTTGTAATGTTTGCGTCAACACCGTTTCAAGGTAACGTCTCTGCGAGCTTAGAATTGACGCTAGTACTATTTGTGGTATCGGTCCATTCACACCTGCCACGTAGAAGGAAATTCTTGTATCTGAGCCATCTTCACTCGGTGACTCTGGTACACGATTAATGTGTGATTGGTTGAATGAAAGTTGCGTCCTAATGAATTGGCAAAAATTACATGAATTTTCGAACAACCATAGAGAAATCAACGTTTTATGTAAAAATAATACGTATACACAGAATCAAACGCATGCAATGTACTATTTTATATCACTTGTGAAGTCATTTGTTAACCAAAACTTGTTTTGTCTCGTTGGAGAGATCTTTCAGCATGTTATTTAATGATCAAGTGTTCTTTAACGTTTCGAAAAACTTGTTTAGGAAGAAAGATTTGTTCGTGGTAACGAATTGAAAGATAGCTTTAATGAATGTATTAACCATGGTGAATGGTTATGTACCTTAAAGGATAGTACTGTGCATCATTTAATATACATATAACCATTCACCATGGTTAATACGTTCATTAAAACTTGTTTAGTTCTCAATATACTTTGATAAAAGGTCTTGCTATCGGCCTTCTTGCATGGATATTCACGGATATGCAGAACAACAGAAGGGTCACGCGACATTTTTATTACATACAATATAAATAAAAATAACTCATTGGGTAGAACTCTAACTTTTATAAAATCAACAATAGTTTATCAAATGTTTCCCCTTTCTCATTTGTATCATGTACAGGTGCCTAAACAGCTTTTACCCTAGTTGTGACGTCACACGTTGATCTTAAATTATGATTCCAAGATGGTGGCATATATGGCAGGCCCCATATATGGTACTCTTATCAAAATATCCCAAGAACTAAGTGAATTTTAAGAAAACGGTTAACAAAATTTCCTTGATTCGCAAAAGTTCTTATAGAATAAGCTATCCTTGTATTTCTAAAAACAAACGTGTCTACGTTTCCAGCTTGGTAACCGATAAAACGAAAAAAGTATGTTTTGCCCATTTCATTCGTATTGAAATGCAAGATAGTATACTTGCCAGAACACGGTTTTGTCCCGCGTGAATATGATGAGGAAATTGCACACGAAATGTTCCGAGTTGCACACACTTATCTATACTAAATCTATGGTTTTATTTTGTTGTTGGATTCCTTTCAATGTATAGGTTATTGGTTGACGTACTTGTTATGCATGGTTTAAAGTGCCTGTAACGGAAATATTTTAAAATCTTCAAAAAAAGTTCACGATTTATCATGAATTTTGGTGAAATAATTTTTGAAATCAGTCAATCAGTTCGGAAGTTATCCATTGTGTTTTAGTAATATGATGTATTGCGAGTTCTGTATTTGACGTCACACACACAATTTCCATAATTGGCAAGTGAACCGGAGAAATATTAATTTTGATGACTTTGACGCGTCATAACTTCGAAACTATTTAGCCGATTTCAAGAACTATTCCACCAAAATTCATGTTAAACCTTCAACATTTTTTGAAGATTTTATTTTTTTCCGTGAGAGGCACTTTAAGGCATTTCTATGCTATACTTAAATATCCACAATTATATATTTACTTAGCTAGGAAAAATAATAGATCACTGATAAATCTATAGCTCAAAGTGGGAAAATGGGAAGGAAAAAAGTAACGTTTAATAATAAGATAAAACTTAGTATAACTTTACTACGCTTTTCACCTATGCTTGGAAATGAATTAAAGTTTCGCGGCGAAAGTTTGATCGTTAAAACGTCGATGTTGTAAACGGTGTTTCCAAATGTGGCCGATTACAAATCCTAACGTGGTAAATTTTAACTGTTCACCAGTCGATATTAGTAGAGAGAGCAAACGGTTGAATTTAATCCCTCGATAACATTTGAAAAAGTTCCCAAACTTTTGAAACGCCCTTGAAGTGAAACTTTTCCTTTCCAAACTCGCAGTAAGAAACGGCTTAAATAAAAATAATAAAATAAGCTTAGGTTAAGGTGGTTCCATATAGTTTCAGCAACGTTGTTGAGTGTAGGTTTCATAGGCAGTATTCATTCACAGAATTTCACAGCTGATGGTTAAATAACATCTTAGGAATAACGAGCCGTTCTTAATAATGCTTAGCAAGCATTGCTATGGTAGCTATGACGTTTCAGAATAGCCGCCATGCAATGAAACTTTAATCGCGTCTATTTCCCCAATATGGATGGTGAGCCCATTTTCTATTTTATCAACTTTTTTTCTAATATTGTTTTAAATATTTAAGACAATTTAAAAAAAAATCTGTTGATCAGAAAAAAATATTGCTAAAAAACATGTTTTAGCACATTGAAAACAATTAAATCTTAGGGGCACTTTAACCCTTTGTGGTCAAGAAAGGTCCTTAATATAGATTTTACTCTGGCTAACACCAGACGATTTAACTCGTCAACCTGTACCCTCTTGATCCCAACGGGTTAAAAACTATCTGTTTAACCCTTTGGGGTGAAGGAGGGTCATTATAGATTTTACTCTGGCTAACGCCAGACGATTTATACTCGCCAATGTTGACCCTCCTGACCCCAAAGGGTTAAGCTTATTTTACATTTAATCAATAACATTAACGTACCCGGCTGTCATCCCACACTCCGTAAGCGTCTGTTCATCTTTGGTGCAGTAATTGTTGAGAGATAAAGCAACTCCTCGGGCAAATACAGAATCATAGAATATCGTCCACTGTTCCAGTAATACAAAGTAATAAAACTGATTAACATCTTAAGGTTAGATAACACGATAACTTTAGCGGGCATCTGTCGCCAGCGCATCGTGCTGACCGTTTACATTTAATTCGTTTTAAAGCCTTTTAAAGTTATTTTAATAGTAATACAGTTGACGTTCTTGAGTGCTAATATGTTTTTGGCCCTTCCCAAGGTCATTTTAACCCACGCTTCGCTCGGGCTAAAAGGAGTTTGAGTCGGTCCGATCCAAAAGCACATTTACGCCCGCGAACATCAACTCTATTGTTATATTTTACCATTTTCCCTTTTTGATCACATATTTCAAAAAAGCAAATAAACAGCTAACTAGGGATGTGCCGGATAGCAGTTTGCCGGATACCGGATAATACCGGATAGTAGTTTGCCGGATACCGGATAATACCGGATAGTAGTTCACCAGATACCGATTAGGGGAAAATAACCGGATATCGTATACCAGATAGTACGAAGACCCTGGGTTCCAGGCCTTGGCCCAATTCGGTCGACCACTGATTGTCGATCGAGTAGTTATG
>JAOTOK010054183.1:0-18148 GCA_025770025.1 Virgularia gustaviana
CACGAGAAAACAGAAAGCTCGCGAACGTACAATGGTCCTTGCGAATAAACACGGCACTTGCGACAATGTTGTGCAGTTTAACCATGTTATGTTGGTCATGTTCAATTCTTGCAGGCATGCAACTTGTGCTCGTATGTTGCTAGACATGCTACCCAGTTTGACCACACACCAAATTGAATATATCATGTATATTCGTGCAAGGCTTTTGTCACAGAGAGGAAAGCAGTATTCATTGCACTTTGTATTTCTTATAGTTTTAATCTGTGCTGCCTTATCTAACCACCACAAACTCACCATATCGGTTAGGTTCACAAATGACCTAATGAATAACCCTGGTCTTTTACACTAAATCACAATACACAAGTTTACTATTCTCACTATTCAATATAATCCCATACTATCCTTGTATAATCCATCCATGTATCTTTTTTATACCAAAGTACCCCCAACATGGTTCCTATTTTACCCTAATTTGTTATTATCCAGAAATATTCAAAACGAGATAATTTATTATATTTTTGTCATCCTAGGATATTCTTCCAATATACCATTTTTCCTGATATATCCACTATAATCTCTTTTACTTATACTTCTCCCGCAGTCCCAATATAAGGATCAATGTGTTTTGTCCTATCCTATCCCTCGCATTAATCCTTTGCTATCCGAAACTATCCAATTAATATAACCTTATGTTAGATATACGCCTTTCTTCTAACTTTGGTCATAATCAACGTGTCCTTTGGACTTTTCCACTTTACTAATAATAAATATAAGTTTCAAATTATCCCGCAGTTTCTGGTAACCTGCCTTAAAGTCCCATAATAAGATCAACGTGTCCCTTTTCTATCCTAGGTTGTCCCATGAATCCTTTTATTCCCCAATCCAATTAAATCGCTATAACGTAGGGTAGCTTCCAATGATTTCGTCATGAATGGTTCAGATCAAAGGGATGTCGTACAAATCAATTCAATTAAACGGACGATTATAGAGTTGGTTTTTAAAAGAAAGTACACGCTTTGTACGACACCCAATATATACTCTCCTTTCTAAGATTTAGACTTTATCTTACGAAGATCTTTCAGGCTGGACCAGAGGATGTTTCTTTTCGGGCATTCTAAAGACAACTGCTTCTGTACTCGATCCCATGGGTTTACACGTCTCGAAGGATCACGGTCCATGGGGATGCTCGATGCAGCACTGTAGGACCTGGGACGGGAGTCTGGAACGACTAAGCTATTCTGACTGCGCGCGGGCTCACCCATCACGTGCTCCTTTCCTTTCGTTATGTTGCTAACTCTGTGCCATTCAACCGCTCCCGGCATGCTTTTCCGCCGTGTTTCCAAATCATAGAGACTCTGGAATTCTCCGTTTGCCGATGACTTTGGCGGCTTTTTCCTAGACGTTGGAGAACCTCTGTTATCAAGCAGTGGGACATTTTTGCTTATAGGCGCCCTGTACCGATCCTTAGATGTGACATCATCACCAGGTCTTGGTGGCGTGAAGGGCCTGGACCGAAGCATGTAGTCCCTATCACGTGACAACCCGGTGTCTTTGCGAGATCTGTCGACGTTGCGTGTTCTTTCCTCGTCCTTGCGTGGCGACTTCTCCTCGACCTTGCGCGCTAAGTACGCTTGGGGCTTGCGCACGAGGAAGCTGCTGACATCAACTCGGCATACCTCAGGCAGCGATCGGTACTCAAACATGAGTGATAAGTCATCACCGGGGTAAGCTTTCCGGCCGTTTTGTTGCCGCTCGGATCTCAGTGCTGCCAAGATGGCTTGTTTCTGTTCGTGTAGTTCAACGATCTGGCTGTTGGATGATGTCAAAATTGTGATAAGTTCAGATTTCTCCCCTTTCAGTTTCTCGACAGTTATCTCGAGTTGTTCAACAGCACTCTTGCATTGAGCAAGGTCATCGTTTGTAGACGGGGGGTTGTCGAGCATGAGGAACGCGGTCACCGGGGGACTGCGCTGAACGTCGCGTTGTCTTGTGATCATATAGAGAAAACCTTGAAGACCTGATTAAGGATAAAGATTGTGAAAAGGAATTTAGTATAATCAATATTCACGTTGGATAACATTAAACGGCATGTCCAGTCGGTTGTGCGCATGTGCAAGAAGCTCCAAGTATTGATTAAGGATTGTGCGAATGTTTTGAATTATTTTTCTGAATTTAATTATTACGTTATATAACCATTTACTATCACCCAGAAAAGTATTAGATATATTTTAATATTGTACCGCGGTATATTTTAAAAAGTTCGCAAAATGCAAACGGAGAGTTTGTTTACATGACAGGCTGGATATGCCTAAGGGTTTAAAGCAAATGTGTTTCAAAACGACGAAAAATCTTGTTCCAAGTGAAAATTACAAAACCTACCGTTCGGGGTACCGGACATATCTACCCACTGAGCTACGATCCCGGCAAATATGTGGACAGAATAATAATAATCATTACGTCATATCTCTAAGGAATATTTATCTTTTCCCGGCACCCCTCCCCCCTAATCAATGTTGAAGATAATACAGCATTTCTTAGCTTTCAACATTAGAGAGATTAAGCTTCACTACCAATACGAATACCGATACGAAAATTTCGTGATACTGTTCAGTGATTGGTTGGGCCTTTTACTGCTGACCAATCACAGGAAGAACTTCTGAAATTTTGATATTGTTATCCGTATTCGTAGTGAAGCTTAAACTCCCTATTGCCAGGGGGTGAGGGACAATTAACATTTCTAATAAAATATATCGTATATGGTTTCTACCCCAACCTAACATCGTACAGAAGCATTTTTTATCAGAATTGTAGCCCTAGAGTCAACGGGGGTTGTTTATGAGTTCATATCTTTGAACTGCACAGCGTTGAAGTGCGAACGGATTAAGAATAAAAACAAGCTTGCTTCGAATAAACAAGGCCACTTTCTTCGATCGCTGTTTTCGTCAGTATGCTGATGAATTTTGTTTGGCTGAATTTAAAGTTAGACCCACTGCCTATATTTACCTGCAGTTAATACAAAGACTCGCAGTTTGCAGTTTTCGTTTCTATGTTGTGACTATTAATAATATGCGTAATAAGAAGATATATATGATAAATCATTGTGCATTATGCTTGGCCTAGGGTCATTAGTTTTGCAAATAGTATTATCATATGACTTCTAAGTGTCACGCAAGCAATTCTGGCCATTAGACTCGACTCTTACCTATACGCTCTACTATTGTACTTCATGTAGATAACCTCGTAGTTCGTACTGCAATATTATATGGAAGCTCGTGTATTTTTAGTTCGACAATTGTCATGTCATAGGACGATATTGAACTATCCAATGTATTCATTACCATGCGTTTAATGACTTAACATGAAATATTTTTTATCACCAAAGGACAATTAGATCTTTGATGTCACCGTCCTAGATGGACGACTTAGCGCGACCAGCACGGAATATTGAAATAAAATATGAAATATAAAAACTATAATTTTGTTATACTAAACTATAATATACATCTATATTTTTAATTTTTATAAAAAGAGAAGGAAATTGTAGTAAGTTGAATGTCGGTGATGCGTAATTTCCCCAAAAAGTCGCTGTCGGAGTTTCGCTTGCTCATGCCTGGTCTTTAAAAAATAGCTTCTAGAACGAACGGGAGCGCAAACATGTAAACTTATAGATTAGTCTGTCCGTTATATATCTAGTAAGACCGCATGGTTGAATATTTGTCGCAGTAACTGTTTTGATCATTATATATTCAATTGTTTACATTATAATATATCTTCATGGTCCCCGTATTTCCTCTATAGACTAAACTAAATTCAATTCCAGGGCGAAAGCCTGATTTCTATACTGCACTAATATACTTTTTGGGTACGCCGTAAACAAGAGATCTGCTTGGAGCTACAAAATAAAGAACTTCACAGTCTAAAACACTCAGTCGAGTTGTGCGAGGACGTATATCACAACTTTCCCTGCAGTCGCCCATAAACGAGCGAGATATAAATTTCTTAATGCGCCTTATGTTATTGCATTTTTTGCAGCTGGCCACGGTTGCATCATAGAATATACTGACACATGAATGAATAACTTACAACATCATTCTCGTCTATGTACAATATAGAATATCAATATTAGTTTTAATGTAATAATATATTTATATCATCATTGTCATGCATTTTCTACGACTGACTTTAGTTGGGTTCTATTAATAGTATATAACTGACACAAAATAACTAGCGCATGCAGCATTATTTAAAAAATCATCGATCCATTTGTATTTCCATAACAGATATTATATTAGAATATAATAATATAGAAAACTGAATACCTTCAAATTTTATAATAACACCAAAACTTCCAATTTTTCTAGTTTTTTTCGTTCACATGACTGTAGCTAGTCTATGCGCCAACATTACACCCATACATGATGTTGTAGCTACATCTTTCAGCTGGTTGAAACTTTGAATGCAACTGCCATTCATATAACTCACGTTCGATCGGTTGTAAATGATAATACCAGTTCTTAACATAACCTTAGAATTGCAACCTTGACAATAAGTCAAGGGTTTCATGTTACATATTTGTGCATTTTTGCACTTAAGTTCCGTTGATATCGTTTATAAAGTCGTATATAGGAGACGCAAGTAATTTTTTAAAAACTGAGAACTTAGCGAGGTAGACAAGCTTTTTTTGCCCACTTTTATGGTCGCCATTTTTCACGTTATTGAAAGGTTTCTCACGATATTTACATGCTGTTCCCTAGGAACATCATTCAAAGATAGCCGACTCTGTTGTGGATTAATTATAAATATTACATCTTTTTGGCAAAACACCGATGCTCTACTTGTAATAAAATATAAGATATAATCCACTATAAATGACATAAATCCAGTTAAAACTCTCACTTCAGTCAAAAGTCATCAATAATTTAAAAGAACGAATGGTTTGTAGTTCAAGACACTGTTCAATGAATATGCATGTTGCAGTAAGATGTTGGGAGTGGAATATAGGTTTTAAACTACAGAGTAGCTAATAGAGAAATGAAATGATTTTGTCAGGCAAAAGGTAATCTATTTGCTCTGTGATGAGTTGAATCATTCTTACTCTTAATTCTTAGAAAAAGTCCTGCTCAAAGAAAGGCGCCCTGTTTTATTGAAGTGCTATATTAAACCTGTGGGAATTCGAATGAATTAAATTTAAAGTAAATCTATTTAATTTAGATACCACTAAGGTTGTATAATAAAGATTATATAAATACATTAAAGAAAACTAACAATATATTTACGAAAAACTCTAGACTCATACGCCGCCTTTTTTTCTTCTTTTTTATCTAAAAGCTACGATACCGTGTATTTCGGTCAAATGTTGCCAAAGTTACGGCTTAGCTTTTTTTAAATGTAGTCAAACTTATTTTAAGGGTGAATATGTTATTACCTATACGTTACACGCTCCATGTTGTGAGGCAGTCCAGGCTACAAACTCAATTTCAGAACCGAGTTCGCCCATTTTGTATATGCATCTATTGCGTGTGGATATTCCGTAGCACATTTGGGTTAATTGTGGTACACAGTTTTCGCACTCAATACAAATGTGTACAAAATTTGCAAGGTTGTATGTAGTTTTTCATTTACAATACCCGATTGAAATCCCAAGTTATACAATATACCGACTGGTCTGGATTCAAGCATTGTCACTGCATTAGGTACTATCAAATTTGCAATCATACTAATGTTCAAAGGTTTTTCCAATTGTGGCGTTTACTTTCTTCTCGTTTAGTTCAAAATGTTAGTCTATAGATGTAATCTTGTAATTGCTTATCCAAGCAGTGTAAACGAGGCTTCAAGTGCAGCCCAAATAGACCTATCGCGAAATTATAGAAATATTCTAAAATTAGAACTTTTACCGCACTTTCGTTATATCGTTTGTTAGTTTTTCTCAAATCTCAAACTGAATTTCACCTAAGTTTAACTTTTGCAAGCTATATATTTGTCTAAACGATCAAGATTTCTTCTCAAAGGAAGTTTTTATTTGTTAGTCTCCTTTAAACTACGCGTCTTATAAACGGAAGTGCGGTAAAATTTCACGCTCTGTTAATTTCGCGATAGGTGTATTTGGCACACTGAACCGGGTTGTAAGCACACCGAAAAAGCACGTGACAGCCATATCACAGGAAATAACGCCCCCAGGCTAAAATATTTGTCCTCGAAATATCTATTATAATTCAAGTACTTTCGTCTAGTATTCCAGATCGTATGCTGACTGTAATTTTATTTTGTCTGTCGCATATATAATCGATACAATAACACATGAATAAGCATCAAGTTATCATATAATAACTAACGCAATACGACGTTAAAGTTTGGTTGCGGGCAATGTGCATTTTTATACCTGATTCTTATTTATATGTCAGAGATGTTTAAAATTACACTAACGAAACTGGGTGTCTGAAAAGAGTATACCTTTTTGTATAGAAACCTTTTGTGCTTCCTCTTATACCGACATGAATCGAATTGCATTGTACTTTTAAATGGTGAAAAAACTCGATCGAGGTTGATTTTGTTCGAGGTAACGAAACCGAATTTCACAAATAAGTTATCACATTTCGCACATCACGCGTTGCTCTGTGTTTAGTAGAACCACTTGTAGTCACATTTTTTATGCGGTCTATAGAAACTTATCTTTTCGAAAACATCCACCAACGTAACTACATATAGCTAATAATGTATTTTTTTGAGTTTCAGTAGATCCCGAAACTCGAAAATATGTGCTGTATAATATTGAAGAGTTAACAATAACAGTGAAGCTAATATTCAACTTTCTAATTAAATTTCAATCGTCAAATGTTGCTATATAATAATCTGTATTTGAGTTTAATTTTGGTTAAACATTTTTGGTATCATGCACAACTTTAGAATTTAGAATCAGAGCTAGCGTGGAACCAAAGACGTAGAATTTCTGCAACAGCCATGCATTTCTTGTGTTTTCGTTGCGAAAAGAAAAACATTTTGAAGGGGTGTATATATAAAGAACTGCAATCTGCATGCTGCAATGATAACAATATTTTGTTTACAAAATACTGGGGCCTTTTTAATTTGATTATCCACATGATATTAATTAGAGTTTCAGGCAACTGAACTCATCCATATTGCAAAATTGATAGTAAAAGTTAACATTTTAAACGGTTGACGTAATACTGGAAGCGACATAATAATACGTATTTACTAAGACTATAAATGCTTCTAATAGCCATTGTCCGTGCGGTAATTGATATCAAACCGCAACTAGAATTTAAAGTTCTATGCATACACTTCAAATAATATTGCCTTCAGGTTTACTATATTTCACTTTGAAAACGGCGTTTGTGTTGACATTTTATGTACACCAAATGATTCATTTTAATACATATCCAGTATAGCTGGCAATCTGTACTTTTACTTCCTTTACCATGCACCGATCGTATTAAATATTTACCACGAGGTAAGCGGAATCATAATATATTCGTGTGGAACAGCATGCCTGTGCTATTGTACTATTTTTTAGCGATTTAATACTCTGTTAATTATTTTAACGTAAAGATTGTTAAAGATATGGTTAAATTTTCATAGTATGTTTGAAAGACCACCACATGTATGCTACTTTGCTAAGGCAGAATCTTTTTTCTTTTTGATATTACAAACACAATGCATAAAATCCTGTACAACGTTATTTATGACAATTTAGTTGTCAATGTATTTGTATTATCGATAACTCCAAGGATTTGTTTCGACTTTATTCTATATTTCCTCCATTTCAATACAAGGAACCCATAATCACTATGAGTTATAATAATTATAAATATAAAATTCTAGATGCTTAGCTGACGGTAGAAGCTGAAGAAGCAATACATGCACATGCGAAACATGAGGGTTAAATATGTTTTATGTGGCGATTTTGTTGTTAAGCAGACGTTAATATATGTTCAGCTCGTACAGGCTCGACGGAATGCCTATGTCCCGACCATGCAAACTGCAAAAAATGAGTCTTTATTGTGCTCCGGCCCAATTCTGATCTTGAATGCCCGTGTTAGAACACCTCGAGACTGTAAATGCACATACACATTCATAATCCACCAATTATATTCCCAACTTCCCACGAGTGCAGATATTAGTAGCAGCGCTGCTTTTCCCTGGAGTAATACTCTGAATTTACTACTACTAGTACTACTACTATTATCATCATCATCATTATTATTATTATTATCATCATCATCATCATCATCATCATCATCATCATTATTGTTGTTATTATACTATTTGATTTACTTACCTTGGCGTCGGTTATTCAGAAAGCGTGGCTCAAAGTTGTCTCCAAAGAACCGTTTCGGTGGTAGACTAAATTCTTTGATGGGAAAGAGTTTCTTGAGGTCGCTCCGTAATTTGTGGAATTCGCGGTAGCGCCGGTACACGAACCAACCTTGTCTTTCCGTGTAATGCACGTAGATTTTGTAGACCGTATGTCTGGCACAGGGCTCACGAATCTCATAACCCATAATGGGTGCTTCAAGGTCTTCGAGTCCGCTGCATGATGACATGGAGGACACGGACCCTGTCAATGCTGCTGCATTGTTATTAACTTTGATCTTAGGTAGACGTGTCAGTTCCATATAGTTATCACTTTGCACTGGCTTGCTGACCAGCTAGCTAGAACGACAAATTATACTGCAACTCCAGCTGCTCTGCATTCATATGCACATACATACATATAGATTATATAGGCTTGGTCCTCCCTGTTTGTGTAATATATATAATAAGCCGCTCAGTTGGGCTGATCACCGATACATAAATAGGTATATGGAGTATTTGGGTGTAGCCTGCTCCAACTCCTACTGACAATCCGGGAGGTTTTTGAAGTTAATCGGCGTTGACTTGTGAAAGCTTCTTTGCCGTTCTAGGTAGCACTTCAGTACTACTTCCCGCCAAACCACTCGCTGTTGTCAAAACTGCTTCTGTAAACACTTAATAGCTCATGTATATTCAAAGCAAACTTTCACAGTCTGTCTTCTTCAGAATATCCAAGCAATTCACACAAACGTGTCCATTGACGGTCTTAAATGATGAATCCCTGTATTGTGAAACATGGATTCTATAATAAGCCTACCAAAACGAAATATTAATTGCAATGGAAAGCTGTTGAACAATATTTTTATCCGTTACTTTTGTTGTTTTCTTCCTTGCTCAAATTATTTTCCTGAAATTTCGCCCAGGGAAAGACACAACAATTGTATATCTGGGCTTGTTTTGTTGTCTCTTCTTACGAAGTAAGTCGTATCTTAGCTATATATCAGCGACATCAAAGTCCATATTTGCCTCATAGCACGATCCTGTATCCCCTGTTCGCCCGATCCCTCCGTCCCTCAGCAACACTCTCTCAAGCAATTGGACGAATCTTGGTGGTCAGCCCGCTCTACGCAAACTCTTGTGCTGAAAGAACTAAGATGCGCCCACAGCGACGAAAGTCTTACTATAATTGCTGATGTATAATTAGCTTGAGTTCTTCAAAGCAAATGATTGTGCGTCGCAAACCAATCACGAAGCACGACCTTATCTCCATCTATCATAGGACATTTGCAATCGAACCGGCTCGCTATAAAATATTCAACAAAAAACTACGTCTACGGTGAGAATTTTATCATATTATCGCAGAATTCGTGCCACAATCAACAGAAGCTGTTGTATAGTGCATGAGCGACTATCAAGCGGCAGCTATACCATTCTCCAATTAACTCCAAAGTTATTACTCCAGTTTTTTTTGCTAGCTTTTTACCAGCTTAGACCATGTAGCTAGTTATTTCTTAACGTGTTTTTTTCTTTGTCTATTAACCAAACATGCTTTTGTACTAAAACCAAATAAAGTAGATCTCCTCACGCTAGCCATCATTTCACCGCCAATTTTCAGTTCCTTTTTTATTGGCCTATTTCGAAGCTGAAGTTGTTAATGGAAAACTGAAAGCTTCCGATTTTAAAACATTAATGAGGAGAAGGTGTTTCGCTGAATAGCAATGTGTACTTCGTGTTTGTTTTGTATCATTTGGGCGCTCGTCACCGTTACATGACGCGACAAACAAACAAACAAAAATCTAATATAAGACGTGGCGCGAGTATTGTTGTTTTTGCATATGATCATAAACCTTCCAACATTGTACGAAGTTTATCGGGCGACAAACAATATAACATGTCTGCAACAACAATGTTTCTTGCATAGCCGAAGTAGACAGCATTGTGGCAGGTACACGAGCTTTGTGTCTACAATATGGCGAACTGAAGAATCACAAAGTTCGTAGAAGCAAATCATCTTACACTGAAACATACGGGTATCTACTTTTGATATGATAAGAGTAGGTGTGACCGTGACCCTTTAGATTGAATCAGCCTTGTATGCAAATAACCGCATTGAATGTTTATATATATTTGTAAGAGATGGTATCTTGTCGTTACCATGATATTCAGAGACTAAATAATGGGTGGTGATCACAATAATAATAATTATACAAACTAAAATTTACATCTCTCAAAAGTATGTGTAAACTCGAATGGGTAGTTCGCATACTATCCTGATTCGGTCTATTCTTAGTCGTACAGTACTCGTATGCGTTCAGTGGTGTGCAATGTTTTTATCTGCGCATGCACAAAAATATTTCTTACCACTAAACTGGACAAGGTGGCAACATTTATCAACATGCAAACTTTGTATATGTTTGGCAAAACTAAAAAAAACCAAATTACTAGCTGGCGGATAAATTTAGTTATTGAAGTATGGAACGTACGTAAGCTGGAAAATTTGGATACTCAAGAATTTCGTATTTTTTCACACAAATCTTAAGTATTCAAGGTATTTTTAAGAGTATAATTTATATTTTTTAGTTGATATTTAACTAGACATCATCGTGGTAATATTGGTGCACGAACGTTGTATCCATCCGTAATATTTCTTGCAATTAAGATTCAGAACATGACGACTACATGGTCATGGCAGAAAATACTAAACTTGCAATATATGTGAGAGTCCTTATCAATGTTTCAATAGCTCACCTGAACAATAATATAGCAACATAATAGTGCAAAAATACCCAAAACTTCTTTTCTCGCACCACTAATTGAAGAACATTGTGGACGCAACATAAGAGAACCAGCTTTTCTTCAAAATTGAAGAATAACGTTTCTCACACCTCTGGGATGAACAATATCTTGACATGTACAATATCGTGCAGCAATATACATGTTAAAGATCTGGAATAATCCTATTGTAGCCATGTTTTTCATATGATCACTAAACTGGAGAACATCGTAGCTAGTAACACATACACTGCGAAACAATGTGTCACGGTTTATCCATAGTGTGAAAAATATAAGCATTCAGGAACGGGTAGGATGAATTGAATTGGATTGAATTGTAAGTGAATTGAATGTAAAGTGCAGTATATGATTTATTCACATATAGACCCATTCATCAAGGTCTCACTGGTGTTAAACAGAAAACAAGTAAAAAAAATCAAAACCTCGATCAAAAAGAAGACCTTGAATGCTGTATACAACGAGGCATTTATCTTCGACGTGCCATCACAGCATATTGGGAACGTTAGCCTATACGCCAGAGTCGTAAATGACCGAGAAGATCACAAATTACTGGGGAGAGTGGTAATAGGTCCACAATCAAAGACTAGTCTTGGGGTCCATCATTGGGAATGTATGTTGTTGTCACCAAGGAAACCGATTGCGCAATGGCATTCAATCATGAGCGTACGTGACAAGTGAGAACACGGTCCGTAATACATGATGGATGTCAACCGACATTTTAGATTAATGAATAATTAGGTCACGAACCGTTAGAGAGACATCTTGATAAGCTTCCAAGATTTTAATTCTAGATATTTACTGTATTTAACTAAGCTAGACATATATTAAATGCACATTTTATCGCATAAAATTTTATTGGATAAAATCCTCGTAAAAAGGACTGTAGACTGGGGAGGAGAAGTCTAGGGCACAGACTACCGGGCACAGACTACTGGGCAGACTAGGGCACAGACTACCGGGCACAGATGACCAGTTACAGACTACCGGGCATAGACTACCGGGCACAGATGACCAGTTACAGACTACCGGGCACAGACTACCGGGCATGTCTGGACATGCGTGACTTATTGGGGTAATCAAAATTACGAGGGTTTAACACAAAAAGCCTTTCCAAACCGTTTTCTTATTTTTCCATGTTTTACTCGGTGTTTTTTACTCTCTGTTTTCGCTTACTTTTTCGCACTTGTCTGCAGATGTGCAGTGGCAACGGGTATAAAAGCCTGGGTACTAGGTTAGTGCTGTGCATATCCTGGTAGACAGTGGTGCTGGAAAGTAGGGAGATTACTCAAACGCCACAGTTGGTCTTGGCTATTGCCTCAGCCAACTCTTACGTATACTCTTGCAAATTTGCCTCGTGCTAAATAACTCAACAACATACTATGACACATTCCCAATGAGTTATACTATTCGACAGTATAGCAACAGGGAGGTATCTAATTTTCTGTGTAAACCCATTGTGCAGTTTGGTGTACATCGCAACACACTTTACTGTACGTTGTAAACAACTCTGAAATTTCTCAACGACGAAGCAAGTCAACAAAAAACTGTAAAACTTACAGGGGCATTATTACAGTAGGGTTGGTTTTGTTGTAACCAATATTGATTGCATGGTTGACGTATCTGAAAATAACGAACTAATATTCAAAGATTCAAATTCTGTTCGCAATCAGTTATAACAAAATATATGTAATCTAAAGCCTCAATATCTTCTATACTTCAGGAGAAATCGAGAAATTAAATAGTTTGACAATTATAAGGAACATATTGTTTTCCTTATTTTTCTCCACATTAATGCAAAGATTGTAGTCCTGTAGAAAGTAAACAATTTTGCTGTTGCAATAAATATTATCTTGTACTTTGGTAAGAAACTCATGACCATCACTCAGCTGTTAAATAATTTTTGTAAATTACTATTTACATTGAAAGAAACCTATAGCTAATCTAACTAGACCGACGATACACTACAATACATTATACGATATTTATTACAGTACATAATTGTTAGTTTGAATGAAGACTTCTTCAAGAGTTTACAATGTTTTTACACATACGACTTTCATTATGCTCCATTAACAGTTGGTACCTCTAGAAAAGGCAACTCAACACCGAGTTTCATTACTTTCCTTTTCAAGTAAGTTAGAACTTGTAGTTATTTCTGTAATACCTTCGTGGGTTTTTATAATGTCTAATGATGAATTATACGATTGTTCTGTGTAGCAGGCTATTATGTCTGTATGTGCTGAGCTAAAGTCAGAGCTTGCTTTGGATAGTTGGTTTTCCTCTTGGAAAATATCATCTACGCCATTTGTGTTTTTGTCAATGGTATCAACCAAGATTGGGTCTTTCGCGGTCTTCTCAACGTTTTGTAGGACATTTGTGATGGTAACTGGTTCAGAGGTGGTAGCTGTATCACACATTGGGATATCCGAGTCATATATACATGTTATTCCAGTGGGCGACATTGGTGCGCTACTGGTAGTCGTCGTATGGAGGATCTCTCCACTAGGACTAGCAGGGTTGTCTTGACCCGTCTTCTGGCTGGTATCGTTATCCGTTGGTGGTATCAATGATGGTGATGGTGACGCAATCTCTTTAGTCATCGAATCTATAAAACACAGGTAAAAACATAGTGCACCTAATAACGTTTTGGCACAACAGTTTTCTCAACAGTTAAATCGCTGTTGATACTTTTGGAAAGGAACTGAGCTATTTTCGTCCAACTCTTCCCTAGACGTTCCTCCCAATCTCTGTCAATTTCACCCTTTTGTACCATATTCCACACCACTCCATCCTACCCTACTTCCTATAGGTGCCATTTGCATTCAGATTCCTTTTCATCCTATTTTACCACGCAATGTCCAGCCTCCCAAGCGCTTTTGCAGGTTATGTGGGCCGCGCGCGGCGAGTGCGCCAAGGCCGTGGAGCGAGAGCAATGTTCACACTAACCCCAACACCGCAGTTCACAGCAGGCACTAAACGTTGCAACTTTATTATTTCATTCGGTTTCAACCTATTTTGTCCCATCCATGTCCAATGACCCAATCCGATCTCCTGCTATCCTGTTCTGTCTGGAACACTTACCACCATTGCTTTTATTATTCTCCTTCTCACTGGATGAAAGCTCATCATTGGAGTAAGTTACGCTGGTTAAAGCATTAACCGACAGAGAAAGATACTCTCCAGGTAGGGATAGAGATGAACCATCATTCTAAAATGAGCAAAAATAGGTCTGTAGCTCGTGCATGTCACTGCTTGAAGGCCCGGTTTTCACTTGGTTACTGGTTATAATAGATTTAAACTTGTGGAGTTCTGAAATGATGGTGAACCAGTATGATGCGTATTCTATGTATTGTGGTGTTTTTGTCTCATCTTTATCTCTGTGTGGCCATTTTATTTTGTTTATGAACATAAAATTGGAACGGGAATTCAATCCCCTGTCCCTTAAGTACTTCAGAATGAAGCACATTTGTAAGAATAAAGAATTTTTAAACTCCAATCATGCACATTCCAGAACTTGAATGGCGTTGATCTGTGACTGCCATGTAACTGTTTCAAACTATTTCATCATCAGCAGAAATAAAATCTGTATCTATTGCATTAAAGAGAAACAAAATTCAAGTCTGGCTTGTCTAGCTCTTCCAAACATCTTATGTGGGTATTGCGGCTTCCTCCTGCAATGCTGTACAGATGATGGCCCTTACTGATTTAGAGAGAACAGTTTAACAGAACTAATACAACTGTATATTTATTGGTAGTTAGTTTAGTGCCACAAACCTGTTGTCCAAGGTAAGACGAAGCTGTAACTGGGACTGTGACAACATGCATTTGAACAACTGGTGTTTTATCATCATTTAGTGGAGTTGTGGGTTCAGAATCTGATGATGCTGTGAAGAGGCTATGATTATTGGATGTTGTTGGCAATGTCATGACAAATACTTGACCTACATGGTAAGATCAATATACATTATATTGTAGCTGTACAATCTGGCACAGTCGCACAGCACACAGTGGCGGCATGAGGGTTTGTGGCGCCCAGGGGCAAGAGCGATTTTGTCGCCCCCTTCCCCTATGTACAACATTGTTACGTGGTGTATAAACGTGATGTATATGTGATGAAATTGAATAAAAATACAATGTATATATTATGTATTGACGTAAACAATGTTTACCTGATAATTGCATAAATTATTTTCGCACGCACCTGACAGCACCCCCCAATCTTGGCACTTGGGGGCAGTGCCCCCCCCCCTGCCCTCCCCCTCGTGCCACCACTAACAGCACAGCACCAGCATTATAATAGGCCTTGGAGAAACTCAACACACAAAAGAGTTACCTTGAGCTGTTTGGAGATTGCCTTCTCCATTGATTCCTAGCTGATCCCCTTGGACACACAATGTCCCAAGACTATCATATGTGGTAGTTTTGAGTGTTCGCACCCTCCTTGGCTCTGAGTGCTTGCGTTTTCTATTTCGTTCAGCCTTTCTGGGTAAAACAGGTGGACTGTCAGGCTAAAAGAGTAACAGTTTGATATAAACATTGGATACCATAATGCAACTTATCTGCTCAGTCCATTTACTCTATATTGAAAGGTTAACACTAAACCAGACTTACTGGTGGTAGGGTTGCCAAAGTACCAGCATCTAGTGCAACTTTTGCAAGATGGATATGATTTTGCAGATCTGTTATTGTAGGGAAGTATGTCTTATCGTGTCGTGCTGGTACCTCACCAGCTCTTCCACGAAACAGCTCTGTTTCAACATACTGGATCACACCATGTTTCACTTCATAGATACCAGTAACTCCCCTGGCAACTAGCTCATTAATCTTCTCTACCACTCTGTAGTTGAGCCGTGATATGGGTGATATTTGATCTTGACTGAGAAATGTGCTGGACTGTGTAAATAATATGTCATCATCTTCACTATGGTATTGATGAGCCACCTCAAGTGGAAATTGAACGTAGTATCTAAATATTTCAAAATATTTCAGTGTTACGCTGTCTGAAAGTATTTTCCAATGAAAGAGTCATTGGACATGAAAGGGTACGGTCTGATAATTGTACTATGATGACAATGTTTTTTACAAAATTCCCTCTATATTCACTCATACCTCTCTTCACCACTATTCTCAATTCCTGCTTGCCTCAATGCTGCTAGAGCTCTCTCTTGTGCCTGTCTTGTGCTTGCAGTTCCTTCATAATGTGGATCAATCCTAAACTCTGGGAATTTCTGCACTTTCTTGATGTAGATTCTTGCTGGACATGTGGGCTTGTGAGCTCTCTTTACTGGTTGTCCAGTGTCATTAAACTCAACCTTCACTTTGTTACCCTTCCTGCGAGGACCATACTGGCATTCCATAACTGTGGCACGCCGACCTAGTAGGATTATATAAGTTGGACAATATTTAATATGGTCTATACCAGTATAGTCCAACACTGAATTTACATACAACACACATATGGTATCCATAGTATCTATTTTATGGTTATTTGTGCCCTCATATGCTGTTATAACTATTTATATTGCCAACGTGGTAAGCTGGTACTACACATTCTGTGACAGTGGTACTGTGGGAAAATAAGTTCTATGTCATGACACAACTATATGCATGTTCTTACCACTGTTGAGGAATGGTACACCATCATACGGTACATATTGGGATTTCCACATCAGCCTCACTGATGGTTTGGCTGAAGATGGTGATTGTCTGGTACCCCAACAACTTCTTGTATGTTCCTTATGCGCACTCAACAACAGATCCAGTTCAGCCTCAGTGTTCACATACCCACGATAACAATCACCAATCATTTCACAGTCTTTCAACCTTACAGCCCAAGCTGGTAGGTCTGGGTTGAGAACCATCGAAGCTACGGTAACTACATGGTCTTCTGCTGAAGTCGGCTCACAGACTAGTTGTTCGCTTGTACTTGTTGCTGAACTTTCAATGTTTTGACAAACGTCAGTAGTTACTGTCGTTTGCGGTTGTGGTGATGCCGCACTATGACTATCAAAACTGTCACTTAGCCTTTCAACAGCATCACTACTACTAGGGGTTAGAATTATCTGAGAAGACGAAGACATAATATTACTTGATGTTGGGCAGTTAGTTGTAGTACACACAAGTTCCTTCAAAACACAAGCACCTATGTCCGGGGTCTCTACTGTAAAATCGCCATTTATTTTGCCCGTTTCTACACTCGAATCGTGGGGGATAGTTAAAGAAACGCATTCTGTTATTTCTGTCGTTTCTTGGTGGTTTTCTTTTGATGAAACAAGGTTATCGTCACTCGGAATATCTGTGGCCATAACAATGAATGTATTGCAGTGATTGGCCCTACCGGAAGCCGGCGATCACCGTTTAGATCTAGCGTGGTTTTCCCTGGCGATATAATGAATTGCTACGTTGTGTTGTTTTCCTCCAACTTGAAAGTGAGACTAGGAAATTAAATATGATTGATGTTCTTTGAGCAGCCTCGATCGCAGTATTCTATGGCCCCTGCATATCCATGTCGCCAGCCTCGACTTCGAGAATGAATTGTTGCAACATGTGAAATCAACAATACCTACGACACTGGAGTATTGTGGGACGACGCCTATTGCCCCAGAAACCATTGCGATGCTGCAAGAATATTAATATTGTCCTAAAGCGCGAATTATAAGCACCTCTAAGAATTTAAATGCTTATTCGTGTTTTCGTAGATTTATATAATGAAGGATTAGGAACCATTTTCAATTCCTAGTGGTGCTTATCTATTGCGCTTCAGAGCTATATTAATGTTGCTTGCATAAAAGTGTTTTTGGGACGCGCCTGTACGATTACGATATCAAAACGATTACAAATTCCATGATGATGATGATGATCACCATCAGACGATAGATCGACAAATGACAATTCATGCAATCGTCCATTTATTAATTAAATGATGGTCATGGTGATCATAAAGTCCATTTTATGATTTTTCTCAAGCCTTAAAGGGCATGTCCAGTCCGGGAGGTAAACAAACGGTTTGTTTATGTTTTGAAATGCGAAATCTGCAAAATACGAC
>JAOTOK010054294.1:0-11596 GCA_025770025.1 Virgularia gustaviana
AACACAACACAACAACGACATAAACACAACACAACAACGACATAAACACAACAACACTTCTACATTGCATATCAACACGAGAACAACAACAGCTCCACACAAAAACAAATCGGAGCAACAGCACGTAATGTATCCAATCCAACCAGACAACCACACATCAACGAAGCAACAAACAAACGTAACACAACACAGTAGTTCGCCAGGCACAACCAGAACAGTGCACGACACAACCCAACAGAGCAACAAACAAAACACTGTACAACGTAACCGGTAACAACCGTAACCATAAATTATGAAAGCTAAGACATGATTATAACTAGTATACATGATGAAATAACATTGAAAAAAAAATAAAATCATAACAAAATGCTGCACAACGAGCTGGAGTGTTAAACCAAGACAAAACCTATCAAGCACTGCCAACGATAGTGGCATTGTGTTTGCTTGTTAGAACGGTTGTGCTTCCAGTGTAAGTATTTTTTGCCTCGACTAGTCATTTCTACGCTGTGACCCCGGTGGCAGACATTGCCCGCGGTGCTTGGCGCTAGGCATGATAGCCTGCAGGTTTTGACAAACACATACACAAACCGAAGGTGTCTGACGTGTTTTAGGATGTGCTGCGTCGCATAACAACATCACATCGTCATTAACGCCTTCGCCAGCTCGGGTTCTGCATTAATTCAATAAAATTCACGTGATTGGACAAGACTGATGGATGTAGATCAAGAGGCTGAAAGCAGCCTGCTATAGGAAAAGCATACATGCATATGATTATCGCTCTAATCCACTTGCCCGCCCCCTTACCTCTTGGGATGGCTCCGCTTGCTAAGTTTTTTGCTGGAGAAGCCGGTAAAATCAGCAAGTCCGGTTGAGAAGCTCGTGTTTCTAAGTGGCGAGGTAGTAAGCGCGTTTTTCGCGAGCTCAGCTACGGCTGTGGGCCATTGCGCGGGCCGTGGATCGCTTTTGCATGCGCCAATACGGCTAAACTCCTTGTACGCGCACTGTGCGCCATCTCTCGGGTCACAAAGGGCGCTAAGCTTGTCCTAGCATCGTGGCAGTAGGCGTTAGTGTAATGTACATACTACATACATCAAAGTTTTAATACGCTTTGACTCTAATCAGTGTGTATAAATACCAGCGAGTGATTAAAGAAAGCCAGAGCATGTCGAAGGGCTCACAGCAAGCCGCGGTTTCAATTTACATGACTAAGGGATGCTACACAGCACACAACAAAACATATTACTAAACAGAGCAACGAGGACAGCGAAGCAGTTCTCTTTCGCGCAAACACATCCGCGAGGCCCTACCCAAATTGGCAAAAGCTCAATTAAAAATACAGGCCGTTTCGATTTGAAAAACGTGCTCTCATATTGACTTCAATATCGATCGTGTCTGTTCAACGTTTTTTGTGTTGTATAGCGTCAAAGCGCCATGCGTCTCCAGCTTTCGCTTCTCGATTTTCAAAAGTTTGTCTTCCCTTTAGCCTTCGGGCCGCTACACGTCACAATAAGATACGTTGCTTGTCGCTTATTCTTTCTTTTTTCTTTCTTTCTCTCTCTCTCCCTCTATTTCTATCTGCCAATCGCAACAATGGTTATCTTGGCTAGTGGCTCTTATCTCGCGATAAGCAAAAAGACTAGGAGCTACTTGTTTTAAAAACATAATGCAAGAGCTGCCCTCGACTCAACCCTGCTTGACTTTTAAGAGGGCAACTGTTCGAAAGTCCAACCCCCAAATTTCCAACGATCTTCCAATATGAACCGCGGCGCTCAAACGCAAGTAGAATCGCTCGCGGGCACGAAATTCTAACAGGCTTCGAGTTGCTAGTTCGCTGGGCACTCGTGCACACGGCAGGCAAAGAAAAGCAGCACACAATTCATTCCCTTTGGAGTCGTTGTTTCAATTGGCACACGGTCTTGGTTCGTGATGGATCGCAGACTCTAGCCACTTTTACGAAATCCGATTGCTTAATCGACTTTCTGTCGCAAAGTTTAATGCCTCGGCATTTACGGTATTACGTGTTATTTTTTGTAATGTTGTCGCGCGGTTTGTCAAGAGCTCAACCGATATGCGCTTTGTGCTTTCGACAATTGGACATTCACACAAACAGCCTTACTTCGTAAGATTATGTATACTTTACGACTTAGTAGAACACTGATCAACTAAAGAGCATTATAACCGGCCGCGTTGGACGAAATTCCAAACCCACAACATAAATAAAACTGGCAAGCAGCGAAAATTACGACATCGGGGCTATGAAAAACGACAATATCAAACAACAGTTCGCTTCCGAACACCAAAAAACAGCTGCGTGGACCTTTGTGTGTTTAGGAAACAGAGGCCTTTAAAAATTGACCTCTTGCTTTTGGTACATATTCGACGTTGTTATGTCAGCCGTGCATGTTTATAATCTCAAGCTAAACCTCGATTGTTTTCATTGAGAATACTTGTTTTAATTCCAGAGTAGTGGCTTTAGCATGAGCGCTGGAAATGATATACGGAAAGCTTAGTGGCACTGTTAACTGTCGTTTCACATGCCTGTTAATGACTAAGCGTTACTATATAATGCCTAATATGAATTACTCGATAGGTTACCGACGGTTTTTTGGCTGTTCGTTAGTAGGGAGTGCAGTCGCATCAAGGGAAAGTTGGCACAAAATTGTGGCATACAATATCAGCGATGTTCATGGCCTTTCTTTCACAAGCCATAAATTATATTGCTTTGACAGGTCCTGAGCAACAAAATGTATGCGTTGTCGAGTGCCTAAAAAAGACTTTAGAACTCTTTAAAATTGACTAATTTATTGTTATTATCTTTAAAGAATCGTGTAAAAGTTCCATGGACGCAAATCACAAATGCTTTCCCTTTGTTTTGAATCGCTTTCACAGAACTCCACACAAACAGTCTTAGGACACGTGTTATTTTGACGAAAGTTTTCTCAACGGAAAACAGCAATAATAGGGAACTAGGTTATGTCTGCCTCTTGTTCACACCACGCATTTGTAATATTAAGTGTGTTAGAATTTGCATTTGGCCATCATCAGTTCAACTAGAGCATAGGTTGTTTCCTGTGCCTTGCGACAGTTACTTGTCCAGATAACAATAATGATGATGATGATAATAATAATAATAACAATAGTTCTACATCGTTTAACACCATTTTCTAACCTAAAATGTACATTACTATATCTACAAGAACAACGAAGTATTTCACGGGCAAGTTTTGTATTGAACAAGTCCACTGAAGCAGTATATTCCCCGAATTGAAATTACACCGTTTTTAACGGCTTTGTTCAATTATTTTAATAATAGTTTATGTACAATTATTTTCAGTGTATATACATACATATACACATACAACAGGGCTGAAATTTAGTTCGTGTAGGACCGGTTCTTCCACGCACTGAGGCTGATTGAGCAAGGAAAGTGCATGAACGTGTTTTGCATGGTTCTTTTGGGATATCAGCCCATGAAATGTTGTAGGGATCGTGTTTTTCACCATATATACATTCATAGGGGTGTATATATATAAAAGATATATATACACACATATATATAGTATATATATAGTATAGATATCTTTAGTTGAGGTTTTTTCACCACCGAGTATTCAAAGCAGCTGTAGTGTTTTGTGATGGTGGATAACCGTATCCATAGGGAAAGTTCATGTTCATGTTCATGTTCATACTATTCATGTTGCTCATATTTGGGACATTGAACGCGTAAGGACCAGCCTCGGACCTCGCTGTCAAACATGATTCCCCATCGCGTACAAGCACGGGCACTGCTACCCTTCGCGGTTCGTTGAATCCCAACCAAGGATCCAGAGCTCTGTTCTTGTTCTCCAGCGCTTGTTTTTTGCATTTATACCGCTTATTCTGAAACCAAATTTTCACCTGGTTCGGTGTAAGTTTGAGCGCTTGGGCCAAATGCTCGCGTTCCGGAGCCGAGAGGTACTTCTGTTGTTTGAACCTTCGCTCAAGTTCATAAACTTGCCCCTGAGAGAACAGTACTCGGGGTTTACGGCGAATTCGTTTCGGTTTGTTGGCTACGTCGTTTGGAGTCATTGGATTGCCGTTGACGGGGTTGCCTTTGTTTGGTGCTTGGTCTTGGCTAGTTTCAGAACTCGGCGTAACTACGGGCGAAAAGAAAGGTGTTAGAATTTCATCGCTTTCATACCCGACGACAACGCTGCTTATCATATAGTGTACGATTTAAACGTGATACGGGCATTCCAATATTCTCGCAGAAAAAACGCACAAAGCTTTGTCAACAATGTTTTCTCAGCTTTGGCTCTGGTCAACGTATTCAACTGCTAGTTCGAGTCTGACGTGAACGCGCGCTCCTATGAAGACGTGTTGTATGGTGGTGGCATGTAGTTAGGGCGAAATATACAGTCAGTGTGCATCAAATGATGCGTTATTTCTTGTTATGATGTCAACTGATGTGGTCTTCTGATAATCGTACATGCTTTTGAACGCTTGTTTACAGAGCTAAGCCTGTAAACTCGACCTCAAATGCTTTGAACAAAGGGTCGATTTGCTCACCTAAATGGAAACATGTCGTCTTTGAACAGTAAAGTCAACTCAACAAATCGTCCACCAAATAAAAATTTAAGTAAGGTTGCGGTAATTCCTGGTTAGCCAGGTCGTTTATAATGTGTCTTGGTCAGCGCGCTGCTGCTACTGCTGCTATTGTAACGCACCAATTTACTGCAGGCCCATTAGCTTCTTTATCTATGTGTGTGTACGAGTGAGAGAACACAGCGGAAATATCGTGAATAACTCGAGCATAGTTTCATGAGTCACGAACAAGATGACGAACGAGATGAAACAGACATTCGCGGAGAGACGCACGGACCTAGGAGAAGCAGCAATCGCGATCCCGAGTAGTGCGAGTAAGTAAAACTAGTTGAAAAAGAGGCTAGCCGGTGGTGAATTCGCTGACCATTAAAATTACTCCACTAGCAACCTGTACTTATACTACCTAATTTCTATGGAGCTCTAAAACTCCACTCGAAACGCAGTTTGAATAGCCCTCCCCTATTTAGTCGTAATCAGCAATTGCCGCGATGGCCTTACGTACTAATATGATCGTGACCAACATCGACATCGGTCAAGAACTTTCGCGCTAACTCGGTCTTCATACCTGCGTCATGTTCGCGGTCGTTTTCCAGCGTTTTCCCTGCGCCGGGATCGTGTTCATGGCCCATGAATGTGGCGGCCGTCGTCTGATTATCCACTGCGTACATGCCAAAATTGTGTTCCGGCCCTAAGCCGTGACTTTGCTGTTGCTGCTGTTGTTGCTGTGAGTGTTGCTGCTGCACCGCGCTCGTGATCGCCTCTTCGCTCTTCGGGAACGTGTGCATCGACGTTGGTATACACGAATTGACGTGGTTTTGGTAGCTTACTGGCATGTATTCCATGCCAAGAAGGTTTTTCACCGAGAACGGCGTAATAGGCATATTCGGGTTGAACATGGTAATTGTTTATGTTTCCTAGTGGCCTCTTTGCTCCTCCTCTCCGTTTCGCGATGACCAACACTACAGGGCAGGCAGAGTGTAATTGCACACTACAAAGACTCAGGCCAGACTAAACGAGCGCTTGAGTTTACATTAACTTCCTCGGTGACACCAGGGGAGCGACAATCAATGACAATTAGACAGATTCTTTGTGTAATTTTGACATGTCAGCGAGCGCTGTGATTGGTTCATGAGATAATGTGTTGACACTTGTGACAGTCGCTACAAATTATCAAATTGGATCTGTCCTGTCACAGGCACTTGTTTCCACTGAGTGTCCTCATTCTCTGTGAACTGTTAACTATAACACCTTTTCAATACAAGCCCCATTAGAAAACACAGCCTTTATTTCCTAATTGTCTTTTGCTACCCGATCTTGCTAGCATCAGACGGGCACTCGCGGCCTCCTCCGCACCATAACATACAACGGTTTCTTCATACAACTACGTTAAACCTAACGAACTAAAAGGGGCGGGCTGCCGTTCGGCCCTCCCTCGCCAAGTCAACATGATATTTCTTGGCAAGCCAAACGAGAAGTTTTATCGTATTTTTTCGAACTTTTACCCCGGTTTGCCCACGCTGTCGCCAGTAACATAATTCTCTTAAACAGTTGTGGCGGCTTTGGGTTACAATTTTGTTGTTTTGTCGGCTGGTTTTCGTAAACGACCAGTTTGGGGCCAAAATTCAAATTTTTCCCTTCGCCTCGAAATCAATATCGTTATCAGTGAGAAGTCCTTGTGCCAGCCAGCTAAGGTTGTGGCGTGTTCACATGATGTTTTGTCATTTGCCAAGCCACAACCTGGGTCTTGCCAGATGAACAGAAATAGCGAAGGAATTAGAAATGGATTGTTGCTTTGGCCCTGGCTAGCTCCAAGTGGCCACGCGACTAGCTGTTATTTGGTTAAACTAGGCGAACACAGTGGCTAGGTTGGAACAGAGCGCCGTACGCTTGTAGCTGTGCGCGCGACAAAAGCCAGGCGTGCTACAAAAGTGATCCGTGTTGTTTGTATTGTGTACATCAATTTGCCTCGTAGCGGGCCTAAACATCACAGTAATTATTGTCATTATACTCGAGCTCTGACATTCCCTCAGAGCAACCATGATTTATATGAAGATAAGCGACGAGCGATAAAAACATGGCGCGCTTATACCGTTCTGGTTTTGCGTAGTTGCTTGCACTGTAGTGCATACACGCCGACCGCATTTCGTTGTTTGTTTTTGCCACAACCTGGGAGGAGCAGAAGAAGGACGAGTCGTACAGCAGGGGGGTTCTAAAAGCCGGAGCACGGCGGAGCTTTGCTGCCACAAGCCGATCTATATATACGCGTTTCTTAAAGGATTTTATCATTAGCAGTGCTAGTGTGAAACGGGCTCAGCTGTTATCGGTAGGCCAGTACGCGCAGCGGTCAAGCGTTCCTTCGCACGGGATTTTCTGGTAAAACTCTTTGCGGATTTCGCGATGAGGCTATGGGCCAGCCAGCGCGACGCCATCTTGAAAACTAATCTTGACACTTTTGGGGGAGATAAAGGCGATTAGCGTGGAGTTAAGATTTTAGCCAGGCGTTCGCTTTGGAAAAGCATTTCTCCGTATAACTAGGCACGTTCGATGATCGACGCAGTTTCTTGGACGAGAAAAATCACAGGGACACGCCTGATAGGGCACGGGTCTAGGAAATGTGTTTAAAAGCTCGGATGCGTTTTGGAAGCACGCGTGCTCACAGCGCAGGTGTGTGTGTGTTGAAAGAAAAGCCATTTCAAGGTGCTTTGTTGTCGGAAGTTTGAAGTATTCTCCGTGTGTTGTGTGGCGCTTCACGGGTGCATGCATGGAGGTCGTCGCTTAACTTGGGTACTCGCTCGCTTGCTCGTTCTCCTTCGAGCTAGTTAAGGCGCGCGCCACGCAACAGCGCTAAGGAGGACTTACGGGTGACCCTATCTTCGTTCGCTTCTTGTTTAAATTGTACCTTTCCTGTCCTAAGAGATTATGAAGTCGAAGAGGTTTTATCGACATCTCTTTGAAGTCGCTATTGTGTTGACTACTTGTGAGACGATCGGAATAACCTATGCTTATCAACAATACCGGGTGTAGATGTCGAGAACTTTGATCGCTGTTAGTGTAAGTATGATGGAGAAGGACATCTTTCCTAGAATAAAATTGCATATGCGGTTGCTTCTTGCACTCTTTTTCCATGCGCTTTCCCAAATACTTGCGCGAAGAACAATTTTTTCAAGAAGCATCGATTCTTGACTTAATTAACAGTTGTTAGTGGGATCGATGCGCAACATGAAATAATAACTGTACTCCATCATATAGGGGTATTAAACTTGTTCGATCTTGTGTTCGAGTTTTCAAGTCAAAGGTGTAATACAGCACTTGGGATTAGTAGATTTTATTTTTAACTTCCTTAATAATATTGCAACGGTTTGTTCCAGACAATCATCAAAATCCCACAAATTCTAAAGCTTATGCATTATCCTCCATTGCAAGCAGATATCAGTTTTACCTGACAAGTAAAATCATCTGGTTTAGCAAGAATAAAGTACTAAAAGACAGTAATAAACTAGAATTAGGTTTAATGTGATGAGATAATTTTCATTGTTTTTTATAGCGGTTCATTCCCTGCGCGGCTGAACAATTTATTGTTGGCCGAAGTGTAAAAATAAAAATGACTGCATAAATGTAATAACATTGAATATGAACCAATAACTAGATTCCCTGAGGAGCAAAGTTTTCTGGTTCGGCCGTTTCGATCCGAGTAAATACCGATCAACTGGGAATGGCGAAAAGTTTACCAGCAGCCCTTTGGCCCTTTGGAGTGTTTACTGGCGAGTAAAAACGTCTGAGTTGTGCCAAAGTTGAGTTAAAATTTGTGCGCAATTGGGGATCCATATTATGGTCGCTACTCCCTCGCATTTCGTCCAAATGCGGCCTCCCTGCAGAGTCTTCAGTCGTTTTCATTGCATCCTAAACATGGCGGTATAATATTTGGACAGAAGTCATTGTCATGTTTACCAAGGTATACGGAGTGTGTACAAACCTTCGCATACACTTCTGTTTGCTATTTTAATGGGTTTTAGCCCTGCAGCAAAGCAGTAAGTTTGCGATAGCTATCGCCTCATTGCAATCAGTTACGACAATACAGCTAGGGCTTTAGCTGAGCGCGGCGCAATCAGTCGCCTGCCATCACACTCCGCGCTCCCTCCTATATTAATAACGAATAGAGTTCATAATGAGAACTTTGTTTCCTACGCACAACAAACAGAATAGTGTATATTGCATTCATCAAATAGCCTTAATTTAGATCTCCAGCTGCAATCATGCCAGCTATATTGGTCTGTGACATGCACTCGCTTTGCGACTATAATTCTGGTTTGCATACAATATAATATTTCACCTAATCCTAGGCGAAATTATAGACGGAGATTCGTAGTACATGGAATTAGTTGTAAAACCATCACATAAACTCGGATAATTATTATTGGATGAGATTTTGTAAGAGCAATACGATTAGTGGCCATAATAGCAGAGAGCTTTCCTGTGTCATGCTAAACACATCATGCAGTGACGAGGTGAAAATACTATACTGAGGGAAAATAGATGTATATGTGTGTATATATAACACATTGTTTATGTTAAAACACAGTAGAATATGTTGTTATCATACGATAAAGTTATTATACATTAACCCACGTTCTATTATTACTACAGTCACACCTGTATATAATGATGTTTATTTAACTGTGAATATAACAGGGAAAAAAACACACAAAATATATAGAACTTTATGCCAAAGCACAATTATATTTATAAAATATAATATGGTATTATTATGATGTTTACTGATATTTTATCATAACTATTCGTGCATAGTTCCTGGGAATGAAATGTATGTTTAAAAACACCAGGTGGTTAATTGTTATAGAAAATTAAAGAAATATACTACTATAGTTTGTATTTTTAGCAAAAGAAATTTGGTTGAGTACGTAAAAATACTATATTTCAAAACATTTGAGATAAAAATTGAAAAATATGTTTTTGTGTTCGTGGTGATTAGTAGCTATTTCATAAAATAAATGTATTAGACTAGAATGAAATATGTTCACACTTGATTTTAATTACGTTTGTATATAGAATATAAACAATACTAGATGTGTTTGTAGTCACACTACACTAGAAGCATTATTTTATAATATAAGTAAATATATTTCTCCTTCGCACATCATATTTTGTCAAACTGTACGCCTCATATCACTGGAAGTTCTATGCTGACAAAATATTGCAAAATGTTTCCTGTTTTGGGCAGAAGTAACAACGGGTGATGTAACGACAAAAATTATATTGACTGTATAATGGAGTTCAAATATATGTGACATATAATAACAATTTTTGCCTATAAAAGAACCATAACATTTATTTTCGAGAGTTGCACTTCATGATTCCATATCAATGTTATATATAATGTAAAAGACTGATACATAACTCTATGTATAATATGTATACAGTAATAACGCGTTATCTTTGCACACATATATATATGTATATGTATATTTATAATATGTATTTGCGTAAGTGACGCAGAGATGCCAGTTAGCTGTTGCTTGAAATTTAAATTCGGGCCCCTTATCTGGTCTCTACAGCTTGCTGGCTTTTTCCGTCGTCGATGGTTTGTTTGTTGGCCGTCAATCGTGTTTGCCTTGGTCGAAAATGATTAGGGCTTGCTTGGTCGCGTTGTAAGGACTTGCAGCACAGTACTTTGAAGCAATGCACATCACATATATCATGAAGAACGCCTAGCGTATGGCTGTAGGTTTTATTATAAGGGCTAAGCGTTGCGACTTGATCAGCGCATGTTCCGTATATGTATGTGTTTAAAAATTACTCTTACTCATGTGAGTTGATTATCTCTGGAGCTAGCCTCTTAGAGAGGGTTGGCCCGTCACAATAACCTTATCTTGACGAAGATAACAGCGTGAGATATAGTCGACAAATGATAGCAACGACATGGCAGGCGAAAATGTAGCAGATGGACGGAACGCGCGCACATTTTGACATCTTTACTGACACTGGCGCGAACTTTGACTGCGTCTCCATTCGGATACCCGGCCGCTTTTCCCAGCAAATATCTCCCACACGGTTACCTCCAGCTACTCATTCGTGCATGATCGAGCCGTTCGCTTCTTTTCGGAAAACTGACGCGACGGGACGCTGAAGTAGGCGCTCGCATCGTTCGGACAAGATTGTGTAGATGTTTGTTCAAGTAATGGGGGCGTGGTTTTCACTCGTAAATGTGTCATAGTCATACAACTCTTATCGCACATTTACGACCACATTGAGCGACTGCTCAAACTTTACCTGCTTACATTATTTGTGTGCTTTTTTTATTCCATACTTCTATAGTTCCATACTGCACGTTCGAGCGTTCATGAACTGGGCTTTCTACATAATTACATGCAAAATTGACTAGAATTTTTTACGTTGTATTTAACGATATGTAATAATAATATCATCCTCTATCAACGTGCGAAAGTATTAAAAAATTGTCCGGCATCACTATCGAGAGACAAAGTAAAGTTTAAAGCCTATAGCTGTCGTAGAAATCAAGATGAATATTTGTGAACCATTTCAGTACACACTTCTTTTATCTAACTATCAAACGAGTAGGCCAAGGGTTGGAGCCGTTTTCTGACAGTTAGGTCATAAAATCGTGATTTAAAACACATAATAGTTCCTCTGTGATGATTATCTGAGCACAAACAGCAAAATTAGCCATTGTGTCCTAGCTGTATCTTGCTTTTTGAGATACCAGTTTAGCTTTTCATACGACTTTGTTTATATGTTCATGTTGATTTGAAAAGGATTTTGCCTTTGGAATAATGTCCAATACTATCATACTGCAACAGAATTTTGTGTCTAGGCTTGTCTTCTAAATACTCGAATTTTTTTATCGCGTTTGCAAAATAATATTCAGCACGAGTACTGTTGCTGTCTTTATGTCCTGTAGTTATCTATGAGTGTCAAACAAAACTAATAGCGAATCGCAGAGTCATTAAACTTAAGATTGAACTGTTTTAACTTA
>JAOTOK010054516.1:0-18135 GCA_025770025.1 Virgularia gustaviana
ATAGAATAGAATAGAATAGAATAGAATAGAATAGAATAGAATAGAATAGAATAGAATAGAATAGAATAGAATAGAAGTAAATGTTAAAATATGAGCGACTGATTAGTATGGGTAATTACAGTGGGGAGAGATCATTGACGAGAAATATGACGAGGGATGTGCTACGGTACATTGGCTTGGGACATACAGTAGACCAATTCTCATGTTTTGTATTAGGGTGTTGCCAAAAAATTCAGGCGGGTGATTTGTGAGTTTCAATATCTTGGATGTATTTGTTGTTTTAATATGGGAACAGCGAACACTTCTCATATCATGGATTTGAAAGAATGAACACATACAAGAAATCGACCACTTACCCACATTCTCAGGGTCTTGTATCGATGCGGTGGCTGTCGCCGTGGCCGTTGCAGTCGCGGTAGCAGCTGCAGCAGCAACAGCAGCCGCTGCAGCAGCAGCCGCGGGCGCAGGTCCATTATACTGGTTATTAGGTGTTTGCTGAGCGACCTGGTTTGGAGCGCTTTGGAAGGGCGTGGCGTTTGGGGGTCCGGAATGGGCGTAGTGAAATGGGTTCGTCTGGTGATCGGTCTGCGGTGTGTTGGGCGTTGACGCATAGCCTGACGGGTTGCGTGGTAAGCACGTGGATCCTCCCGTGGAGTCCGACGTCATGCGTCGCGGAGGAAACGTATTGGTTGGGTAACCTGGAACGAGAAACATTGTTAAGCAAAGCAAAAATAATCAAAAGGTTTTTACTAATACATATACCAGTAATCTCAGTTACAAAGACAAACTAGTGAATAATCTAATTTAAACCTTTGCCCGGGTCCGTATAGAAGTCTATGAAGATATAAATATATATATATATATATGCTACCATGTCGGCAGCGATGTTTCAAAACAATTTTTGAGATTTTCCAGGCTTGCACGGAATTTGGCTTTCAATCTTTCTCAGGAACACGAACTCCGCGGAACTTGCGCATGCGCAAAATATTGTGTGATTATGTCAGACGTACCTTGTTGGTTATACGGCTTATTGACTGGGTTCATCATGCCGGGGTTAGCGTAAGGTTGGTTCATGACGTTCACGGTATTCGTCGTTGGTACACTGGGTATCAGGCTGTCCGTAGCTAACTGGGCTTGACTTGTAGTGGATGCCACGCCCCACACAGTGGTTACCACGGAAACGGAAGGTTGTTGCTGTTGCTGTTGAGTCCATAGCAATGCGTTGGGATCACTAGAAAGAATGAAATCACATTAGAAAGTTTCAAGGCATGAAGCGCACTCTAGTGAGGCGTTGTTTTTGGAAAAAACTTATCTAAAACAAACATGCATATTGCGATTACCTTATACTAGAACGAAAGTGGTTGAGTCGTTTTTCGGAAACTTCATTTCTATTGTTATATTGTCTTCCACTGCTGTAATTATAACCAACCAGAAGGTCTGTTGTTTAGGTAGGTGCACGAGAAACAGTTGGTTTCGTCAAAATATTACGCTTTGTAAATCGAGCGAAATGCTGCGAAAGCTTGTTTATATACGGTTCGACAATGGGTTATAATTTACTTGCTAATTTATGACAGTTACTTTTGCTAAAGCCTCTGGATGTTACTCCACGGGAAAAACTCACGATAGACAAAAGATTAAGACTACTAAATGTTTTAGACATGTGCGTCAAGAAACTCTTGCAATTAGCTTTTGCCACATATCATTACGAAAAGCATGCACTTTTTGCAAAAAACACATTTTGTTCTATCTGTAAAACAGGTATCGTTTATATCATAGCTGACGGAGCCCAATAGCCCTAACCCTATAAAAAATAGATAATTTATTATTGCAAGCTATGTGGGCTACTTACGCAGACACGGGTTTCTGATGGGTTGGTTTCTGTGTCTTCGGATGACGTAACAACAACGCCCGACCCAGTTCCTCGCTCCAGACTCCTAGCATGCTTGCTGACTTGGGCGAGAATTTCTCGCGATGAGCTGCACACACGGCAAGCAATCGATAACCTACGAAAAATAGGAGCACGTGATAGCAGTGGCAAAACTATGATGTGATCAGCTTGTAAATACACATACACATTAGCTTAGCTAAGCATTTAAGGAAAGATATTATTACACGCTACTGATGCGTGTAAACCTTTAATCATTATACAGTGTATTTATACTGTATATCCCAAATATTCATAGTGAAGTGCATGGTGAAAATCATTGAAGTGGCGAGGTACGACTGTCGAAGGAGTAGTTTACAATGTTTTCAGTTTGGTTTACTTTATAAATTTGAGTGCCATGTCATCGCACTTTTTAAAGTTCCTATATTACGTGATAATTTGCTTTGAAAGTAAAAAGTTATTCAATTCATCTCGTTGTGCTTGGAATTAATTAAACGTAACTATAGGGAGCCTCCTTAATATTTTGGATTGGACGGCAAAAGGAAAATTTCCGTAAAAATTATCTTTTCTAACGTCATGTCTGAAACTTTCATATCTGACCCAAAAAGGCGACTCCTTAGATTACCGAGCTCACCATAAACATATACACCATACAAGTACCCCACCCCTCCCAGATTTTGGCTACTATTGTTTACTGCATAGGCCTCGCAGTTAGGGAGTTTCCGTTGGAGTCCATTTAAGGTCCGTTTACTAGCGATTGTCTCGTCGGCTCTATCTCGCCTGGATCTGGGTCTAACGAGAGTGATGGTTACGTGGGAATTAAGCCGAAAATACAGGGTGCTAACAAATTTTAATGTTAAAAGTGGTCGACATACAGAAATCGTTGTCGAAATTGCAATGTTAACGGCTATTTAGAGTTAAACGTTTTAAAGAGCAGCCATTCTGGGGCGCACACATGCAATTAGGAGAAATACCCAACAATATGCTCCTTCAATTCGGAAATGACCATGACAACGTTACTTCAATTAACTTACCTAGCTGTAAGTCATATCCTGGTTTGTTAGCACAGCGACTTACAACCTAACAGCAAAAAGATGGACAAAATCAGCTTTGCGAGATAGGAAACGTTTACGTGATACAGGGATGAGTTTCATTTTGGATACAACAGCTCTCCAAACATCATTGATCATTCTACAGTACAAGCGAACGAGTTTTAGACATAGCATGATTACCGATCTCTACCGGATTTCACTCCATTTTCCATTCACGTGATGCACTCATCCAGGCAAGAGATGTTCGCTCAAGAATGAGAAAACAAGAATGACCAGAGTGTGAATTTTACTTAGTATCAGTTACAGCCGTACAAATTATTACAAACTAGTAGAACTGGGACGATTTCCTCTCCGAATGAAACTCATTTCTCTGGAAATTGTAGTCATCATATAAAAAAATACACTCGATCGGAATGTAGAAATAGAAGATACAGTACATAAGAAATATGAACAGTAGAACACAATGAAGAGAGTGAGAAATAAAAATGTCTGAAGACATGAGATAATGTGCCACAGTGAGTAATGAATCATTTCTGAAGTCTTCGTACCGTAAGACACCCAATCAGGTTTTGTTCAAAAGGGGCCTGGAATGCCCGCACGTCACTGCACCATTCCAGTAGCTCTCGGGCAGCACTCTGGAAGCCTTGTGGTGTACCCAAATGTTGTTGGATGCACATTAAACGTTCATTGGTTTGTTGGATGTGTCTCTCCATACTGAGAGGCATCCCTGCATCTGAAGGAAAGAAATGTTGTCTTACTGTAGATGTTACTCATTAGTATAACATTTGGCAAAAAAATCATGTGTACTTACTATGTTGTGTCAGCTGAGGACCCATGTTCATGTTGTTATGCACTGGCATGCTGGGTGCCATATTGTGACCCAAGTTGGGACCCATATTGGGACCCATATTTGGTGCCATATTAGGCCCAGGACCAGGCCCTGGAACCTGGTTACCATACATCATTGATGCTTCAGGGTCCAGTTCATTTTTGGGCATAAAGTCACTCATCAAGTTGCCACCGCCAAACTGGTCCACTCTTGTATCCAACATGTCACTTAACGACTTCTGATCTCCCCACATTGATGTCATATTTTGATGTCGAATTTTTATTTCATTCCAAAATGCTACAAAAAGTAAAATACATAATATTACTGTACATTCCAACTCCATATAGGTAATTCATGCGTATTTTTAGGGGAAGGTGGCTGTCTGAGCTCAGCTTGCTTAAATCTTGTGCTTGTCTCAAAAACATAAACAAATGTGATACACTCTAGTTCAGTGGTTTTCTTCTCAATTGGGAATATTTTTAACAATTATAAACTAGTCACACATAGGACTTTGTGGTTAAAAAGAACACTAATGTATTTATTTCACATGCATTTATTAACAAATTGATCATGACATTAACTTAAGCATTCCACACTCATTCATACTAATTAAAACAAACAACCATTATACTGATTAAGCATTTTTACCAAAATTAGACAGACACTTAGGCAAGTCCCTAAATCAATCCCCAATTGTACTTGTTATCACCTGACTACAATGACTTCATTTTACAGTAACCTGTAAATAATAACTGACTGACATGGATGTGAGTACACACAGTACATTTAACAGATTTGGGCAGATGTGTGGGGTCCTTTTTTATCCTAGTACAACACCTGAGCCTGTTGCCATTGTAATACCAGACATACTGGACTTTTGATTTTACTGTCTGACACCATCTGGATGATTTTACTCATCCTTGGGAAAGGCAGGAATCAGGGTTAAGAGGCCATCCATGATTTATGGTAGAATAAGTGAAACTATAATTACGTACATATTACAAAAGTTAGCACAAAGTACTTAACGCCTTGTAATCGGGCGTCTTCCCTGGGTCAAGTTAAATCATCTGGGAAAAATTTGTCAAGAGGTCAGTTATGGCAAACACAGCAGAACTGAACTGATATTAATGTGTAAAACAAACTAAAATAATCTAATATTTGAAATGAAATACATATGCATGTTCAAGTTGATGACTTGCAACATGTTGACTCTAGCTAACCTTACAAGAGGCTTATAGCTAAAGCACTTATATTGATACAGTAATGAGCAAGCATGCAGTATAGCATGAAGAATAGTGCAGGACTTCTTACAAGAAGATTTTGTGAAACAGAGCTTACACAATTTTAATATTTTGGTAAATACCTTAGTGCAGACAATAATATTAAAGGATAACAAGACAAACAATACCTTGGCATTTCTAGTTTAATGTATGCAACCCGAATTGAGTTCACCTTTGTTATAATTCAACAAGCAAGGACTTAACAGCAAAGGTGTTGAAGTAGACATCCCTAAGACATCTATATGACACTCTCTTTGACACATTTACATCTTGTTATGTGCTACCTTAACATTTGCAGGTATTTAAAGGAAGTCAAAACAAAGCAACCTGCTAGAATTTGATAATTTCATTCATGCACCTGCCAAATGTGGGGAGAATTAAAAATAACAGTGCAGCATATAGTCACTCAGAGCAACTTCTCATATTCAAACAAACAAAAATTCTCATACAGCATATCAACAATTGCTTCATACTCTCAAAGTTACTATGGATTAGAAGTATAAACTTAGAATTGCCACAATAGCCACTGCCTTGCAGTTAAAGACCACAACCACCACTAGCTCAATATTTAGATGATGGACCTGCAGTTCTAACTTATTGATCTTAGAACACATTTTCACAAGTGTTTCATACATGCACTAATATTTCAGCAATAATCAAGAACTGTGTGACAGATCAATATACTCCAACCTACGTAATCCTATTCAGGCAACACAAAGATTCACAATGTTATCTTAACCATGATTGGGCCTAGCAGATCTAACTAAACGTGTAATTATAATAGTAATGATATGAAGGTGAGAATTCGAAATGTTTAACTAAAATTGATACCATGATATGTATATAAAGTGGGTATTCAAATTATAAAATACAGTAACTTAATATTCTTGTGGCCATATGATATACAAATCAGAAGAAAAAGGTAAGCAAAGACAGCAATATGCAGCAATAAAAATAGCAATACAACAATACGGCAAACAATCAAACAAAATCTAACGAAGTTACAATTGTGATGAGTGATGACCTACCTAGTATATAGTATGGCGAATTTCACATGGTGTATAAACATCTTGTATCATCAACAAGATACAATATAGCAATATACAACTTGTAGCCAATTGCTTGGGTTAAAACCAAGAGAGTCAACCTTCACATTATTATAATAAATGCTTGATTGAACATGGCAAGTGATCATGCAAATTACCCAACACTTGTCACAATAGAAGATGACACGTACAGGGACAATATAAAACCATTTATCAATTGAGGGCTTTTATGATTAACATAAGGCCTGAAATTCTAATTGCCATGCTCTAAACTGTAGCTAGTCATGAGGCAACACACCAAATGTGGCATAATCCAAGAGTTAGAGCATGCTTCCATATATCTCACGGTATGAATACAGAACTAGTTGTGAACACAAATATGTTGACAAAAATGTTGAAGTTTGGAAGGAGGAGTAATCAGTGACAGTGTATATGTGTTCAGAAGACCAGTCAAGTGTTTAACCTCGATGGGGGAGCACACACACCAAACATAACCATTGATAATGCCATGTAAAATAAATATGAACAAGCATTAAATTTGATAGACAAGAAATTTGGTTTTGTCAACCTATTGCTTTAGATCCTAGATTCAGATAATTATAGAAATTCAATACCCCATTTGTCCATGATATGAGCTACGTAGAAGTACAATACCAGTAATGATTACTAATGACATGCCATAAACTTCACAACTTTTAATCAAGCCTAATGTTTTCTATGCTCATGAAATAGGTACATGCAACTTACTTCATGCAACATAAGAAAGGACTAGGAAACATGTTTGAACTGCTGCATGACATTTTAATTGTAAAGACAGCACAATTTTGCAATATAATTAATTAAGGTCCCAGCAGTACAAAGTTAATATCATCTTAATATGTGACAATGGAAAAATAGACTATTTATGTTGGATTGTGCAGTAAAGGTAATTCAGTAAAATAAGATATCATATCCTATGGTCTTTATAATTACCTGGACAGTACAGTTTGCCATTATTTTTTATTTTTTTAAAAGATACAAACTTGCCAATACTGCAATACAACACTGGCATACAGGGACAGTGCATTAACAATAATTGTCAAGTTCTATGCACACCTGCATCACTTGACATGAAATCTTGCACACTTGAAATTTTGTCTTGTATACTCAAGATCTTTTTAAAAGTGTAAAACTCTGTAGCCCGGTTTGTCCGAAACTTAAAACAAAAAGAGAGTTCTCTTTTACATGTACTTAACTACAGTATAATTTATTGTATAATGCTATCCAAATAGGACTGCTACACCACAAAAAACCAACTTAATTGTTATTTCTACAAAAATACTGAACCCAGTTTTCATATAAATTGTGAATAAATGCATATTTAGATGTATGTAAAATATAAATTAAGGCAAAACATGTAATTTCTGTTGTACACCTTACTCATGTCCTTAATCCAAAAGACTAGATAGTTGCGTATGATATGTGCAGCTGTGCAACCGCACAGTTTATCTAATTTACTTAATACAAGAGTGCTTGAATCACTCAAAAAATGGTGCCAAACCAACATCTTACTGATTTACATGTTATCAAGAAGGTTGAAATTGTCAAACTGATAGTGATCTTTAAACCAATACTATAGTAAACAGCAGCATACAAAACAAGAAAATGTAAATATTATGTTCAGCATGGCACTGCTGCAAATAACTATTATTAAATATTAGCAAAAATAGCCAATAGCATGCTAATTCACATGCTTGTACTAGTTCACATTTTGTCATTCACATACTGTTTTGTTAAAACAGTTTGTTTCCGAACATTATTTCCACTATTAAATTATTAAAGACAAGCCTCATTAGAATAATACCTAACATGACATTTTTAACCACACTTTGCTTCATAGCTGAAATGTTAGAGGAAATGGCATGCTTTAAGTGCATTGTTTAACCAGTTTGTATGAAATGTGGACTAACTGCACATAACCTTATAAGTTGTGACAGTGATAATTTTGTTACAGTGTACCCCAGTACTTCAAAATTTGCAACAACTTTTGACATAATTAATATTATGCTTCACATGTCAAGCAAGGGGGAATGGATTACTGGCCAATAGGGATTATATAATTAAATCACTGGCTTGCTAACTAACATCTCTAGTAACTACACAGTATACAGCTTAATAAGTAAACTAAAATGATCAGTTCAATTTTTGGTCTCTTTTACTGTGATGACTGATGCAAAAGACAAAAATATACTGCTCGGGTTTTCTGTCAATTGTTTTATCTGCATCAGTCAAGTTGGAGCAGCTGCTCCACAAAACCACAATACATACTTCCTATTTTAAACATTTTAGAAACACTCATTAATCCTTGTATAACTTACTCTCATAAATATGTTTAGCTATCACATTTGGCCATAGCTAATAATATTCATTAAGCACCATATGATATAACAAATTTGTTGTAGATTGAACTTGCAAAACCAACTTGTTCAATTGCCATAGAGCATGAAAATGTTTCAACATTCCAAGAAAACATCAGAATCTAATAGTGTCCATTTATTTCAGTTCTTATATGGATATGAAACCACAACATACTTTCAACTGAGGGTAAACTGCCTCTAGTTTTGTAGGTAGTTCAAGGATAGAAAATATATTGTATTAGGTATTTTATGCTTATGCCTCTCACTGCAAACGCATATAAACAACAGGGGATCTACAAAAATAATTAGCTTAAAGCCAAAGGACAAATTATTGTAATTCAGTAATTGTAATATTCATAACCAAGATTGGTGTTTGCACATGAGCTACCAGCTTACTCAATTGCTTAAGTTTTTTTTCTCACAGTGACTATACTAGTAGTAGTGAGTCAATGACACACTAACTTGCTTGCACAGCAAGTGTCTCTATATGTAGTACACCATATAAAAAGGAACATTTGTTTGTATTTAAGTAGACCATCAATGGACACTGATTCCACATTAGGTTTATTATTCTCTACTTTGTAAAAAGATAAGATTTTCCTGATTTATACAGAAATTATGACATTTCTAGGTAACAAAAGGAACCTTGCAGTTTAACTAGAAGTTAAACATTTCTTAAGTTTTAACTAAAACATAATTGCCTTTAGTATTTCAACATAAACATGAATATTGTTTTACAGTTTGCCAATTGAGCAACAATATCAATAGCACAATGGCATTTAGTAACACCAATGTACACGGCATCTAACACAGGATACAAACAAAAAATAATGAGGTTAGGTATATGTTTCACCTGTGGTAGCTTGTGTAGATATAGATAACAACCCTGTTCATACATAAAATCATAGTGCATTGCTAACCTTTTCTGCTTTAGGAAATATGAGCCAGCTCATCACGACAATACCTCTTGAGAAGCAAAAGAAATACTTTCAGTACAGGCCAATTTCCATGGAGAATCTTGAAGGCCTCTTTGCTAATTACCATAAGTTGAGGAGATAACAATTCAGAGCCACATAGAAAGTGTCAGGTAATTATCAACATCAAAACTCATCCATTGAAACCATAATTGGCTGAGCAGTTTCAGAGAAACAAATAATCCAAACTACAGACCAATACTATAGGTATTTAGCATATTATATGTGTTGCATCCTAACATTGGTAAGTTATGTTAAAGAAAATTTACTAATTCTATTCATGTGGCTGCTTTGTTGAATGAACTTTAACCCAATATTAGAGCTGAGTCTAAAATATTCAAATTTGTCCATGTTTAGAAGTACACAGCTTCTGATTGGTCGATAACAGCTGGGGGTGAACCCAACTGCTAGAAATGATTGACAGAAATACAGCTATTTTAAATAATACAAAACAGCTGTCAAGATAAACTCTTTTGAGGAACAAGCATAACATTTGAAGGCACCAAGCACATTTTATAAATACAAGTAAACCATAACCTGTACTGCTAATCCTTTACTGAAATAGCTAAATCTGGCACAATCTAAGCAAGCAATCTATATCTATATTGACCAATATTTTAAAGATTGTGCACTGAAATTCGCTAAACTCATTCTAAAACCTATCAACAGGAAGGTTAAATTCAATCTGAAAAACCTATACCTAATCCAGAGCCATGTTATTTAATTTATATTTTTCATAGCAACTTCTACATTGATTGTAATCAATGCTTGTTGAAGACAAGATTGGAATACCAGGGAATGTAAAATGCAAGATGTAGGCTTTAGGTAGCATTGATCACCAAGCACTAGCCTTTAGAACCTTGGAGAACACAACTATTGCATGCTCATCTATGTTTATCTTGCTAGAACAGGGTCTAGTTGCTGTTTAATGTTTATCAACACATGATATGTATCCTCTATATAACTGAAGGGCTGTTATTTGTTATAAACATCGGTATACATCTGTAACAGGCATAATGGCATAGAGGGGCTACAGTTCAGCAATTACATCGAAAACTTTACACATCAATATGATTAATGGAATACATGAATACAACAACTGAGATACTTGATAGTTGAAACCACTGGTCACAACTGGCAACAGTTAATCTACTTAAGAATTGGGAATGAAGAGAATGTCACTTATTTACATGGATATATTTCATAGTTGTGTATAAATAAATCATGTGAAATTTTGTACAATCACTTCAACATGAATTGCAATACAGTATGCACATATCATTAGACAATCTCAAATGGTAAGTAATTTGGGTTTCTCCAACTATACAGAACACATAACTTTCAGGAATGACAGGCAAAATGAGCCTCCCTTCTCATCTTACCATTTCCTGATGCAAATTATACATCTCATAATTCTGGCAAGTAGCCCACATTAAACCTAAGATATCTGGTGTGCAATTTTCCAGTTATCAAACAACAATCATCCTTTGCATTTCCAATAAACACAAAACAGTTATTGTATGACACAACAATGACAGCTAAACACCAATACAGTAAATGTAAATATAGATAATTGGTGGGGGTCACATTGCCACAGATGACAGCATTGCATACTATTTACTATGCTTAGCTAATATAATCCTAAAAAACCTCGTATGGTGCTAAACACCAAATGGTATGGCTTTATGAGTGTAAGTGTAAACAAGGACAAACAATGTTAACTTCAAAGTGCCATTATCAATCCAGAATTTCTCTCAAATGAAGAGTAATCTGCCAATTAAACTACACTTTCCGACATTTGAGACTAATCCTTTTTGCAGATTATAAAACGTCTATAACAACATAGAGATGAACCAGCTTCTTATTAGAACAATTATTCCACTATTCACTCAATTCTTATATTAAAAGTTGATTGAAAGAACAGCACTGCATAAATATCTTCAATAAACAACATATCATAATATTTTATGTACTTGTAATGCTAAATTGATTGGAAGGGGTGGTTCACAACCAGACAAGGGTCAACATGGCTTAGTGTCAAAAACTAACATAGTTTTAAATAACCATTTATCTTGTTAGAGGTAGAACCGGGTACTAGATTTAGCTTTTACCCAAAAATAACTGGTGTACATGTTCATATTTGGGTATAATGTATACATATTTAGTCACAATGAGGGGTTGCATCACACAACACATTAAGTATATCTTTGTTCAATATTTTTTTGTATTGTATCATACACAAATTAGTAGAGGCTCTAATCCAGATTCTGAGAGATTAAAACCTAATTTATAAAATTTGTTCTGATTTCACACTTGGATTAATTTGAAAACCCTGCTCATAACATTTGAATGGCATCTTCAAATGATCACAATCCATAAACCACACTTCACATTGTTCGGGCGTTGTCTACTCTTCCAAGTTTAATAGAAGTCAGCCCATCAAGAGATGAAATTATATATGCAAATTATCACTGGAATATTCCACAGTACAATAGCAAAATCCACAATAAACAAAAAATGTGTGATACTGTCCAAAATTAGCACTGTTAAGTTTTAATGTTTTTTTCCATAGTTTTGGAAGATCATATTTAAGGTTAGTGTTGACAGTTAATAGTAGTTTTGTAATTCAAGCTGAATTCAAAAAAATTTAAAAATATGTGTCATGATAACCATATAAACAGTCCACTGCTATTAACACTACCTTCAGAAGAATAACTAACACATTAAAATGTTGTGACTTAAGGTGGGACTTACTCAAGGCAAGAGCCATTCTATTTTATCGAACAAACATTTCTCATATATAATGACATACTACTAAGAACCCCTGGATTGGTTAAAATGCATATAAATAAAGAAAATAAATAACTGTGAGAAACACTTAAGATATTTTGGTTATGTTTTTTCACAGTTCTTTTTTATCATTTCAGGTTGTTTTGTTTTCAAGTTACTTTTAATTATCCATTGCCAACCATTCTGTTCTACTGTATATGACTTCAAAGTTATTCAAAAATAACATTTTGACCAATTTGCACAAAATGAGGTAGAATAGAATAAAGTTTCAATTAAAAACAAAATAATCTTGGTTAAAACCAGATGATATTAGTTGCTGAGAGAAGACCTCTGGCCTTTGAAAGTACCTAGGCTTATTGGCTAGCTTCTTACCCTTGTTCACTCTCGGAGCTTATCAAATTTTAACAATTTACCCTAGCCTACAAAATTTATAGTAAATTCTTGTGAAAAGTTGTACATGAAAGTTGGGCAACACAGTCAAGTAACAGACTGCTGCTTGCAACCTGATACTCTTCAATGCAATGTCAACAACAAATTTCTTCCAAAAGGAAATGACTTAACACAGGAAGAATTTAAGCAGTTGAAAATCTCCTGCCTGCTTGTGTTGAAAGCATGGACTAGCATGAAATCAGGTGACCTATAAAGACCCCGCTACTATTACACTGGTGTCAGACTACTAATATGCTTGTACATTTGTATTTATGCAAAACATGCTGCTTTTGGCAGTGGGTGGAATGTGAAAATTAACATGATTGACCCTTCGTGTGGATATAATGCCTAGATTAATGATTCCTTCTATAAATACTGTAACAACCGACATAGATACAACCAATTATTTGGTTTAGTCTTATATATCCATTTCCCTGGCAACTAATCAATAATACAGCGGATAGCTTGTAAACACACAGGGTTATGCACATTCATATGCCAAACATCATCCATACACAGTATTATTATATTGATCCGAAACATATACCTCTACCGCAACAAAAATTTCAGAAACAAATTGTAGGGATACGGGTAGTTGTACAGTATTATTTCGACGTTTGCGCAATGCATCATTCTTATCCGGCAAAATTATTACGTGTTAGTATTTTGTCACAAAGTTGATTGGCATTAGAGAAATAGGACACCGATTATGAGTGGACAAAACGTTGCAAAATGCTTGTTGATTGGAGCAAACTTTGACCGCAACTCGAAACAGGAACTGGCATTTGTGACTTTTGCAAGAGCGTTGGGTGATATCAAATATGAAGGAAGAATGCGCTACGATAGTTTGAAGTGTTTGCACTTTAGCTACGGATTTAGGTTGGGATACCGGTTTCTTAATTGCAATCGCTTTTTGGAGCAATTGGGAAATACAAACTGTTTAATATCGATGTTTTTGTTGTTGTTGTTACACGGACAGTGCGTGAACACTGTTGGATGTTAAACGTTTTTAGAAATATTACGCCGCGCGCGCGTACTCATCTCAGTCATCTGTAAACTCAATAGTCTAAGAAATCAACAAACCGCATACTTCTTTAAAACAATGCACTGTTTCAAAATTGATGGTTTGTTTCCAAACGTGGATACGGTATGAAACCGTTTCATTTTCTAAATGCGTGCTCTAAAGTTGATGAATAAAATGACGCAGCTGCAGAACGGTAGCTCTCGTGACGCGTGGAGGAGCTAGGCCAAATTGCTTTCAAATGGTCTATATTTTGGTACCCATTTCACGACGTAAACTACATTTTTTGTAACATTTAGCATTTAACGGAGTTCTATTGTTTGTTGATTACATATCAGCAACATTTGACACCGATAGCATAGTTGCGTTGAAAATCAAAACTGAAATGAGCCACGGAAACGCCAACATACAAGCCACGCGCAGAGACTTTTTGAACGTCGGTCCCTAGTCATTATAGCTTGTAAAAATACACTGGAGCTAAATTTACCGGAGAAATCAATTTAGGCCCATTGTATGCTCAATGTTAGCCGACGATGCATGAATTTTAAAGTGAAACTTTGTGACCTATGTCAGACGGATGAAGCCCATATCAGTATTCGAGTGATTGAGCGCTAAAGTCTAGCTTTATTACGCAAATTCTTAACACAAATGTGATAATATAGCTGATTTACTACACAATAAGACTTCCACACTAAATGTTTCATTAGATCAACACATTTACATGGTTTAAACAAGCGGGATGATCGTATTTCGCCCCAACGACGGAACTAAAATATTATATCGGACTTGAGGTCAGAATTGTTCTTTTATTTAATACAAGGTTACTGTAGTTACGTTCGCCGTTGTACGCGAAATACTTGTCCAACCCAGCAATAAAAGAACAAAAAGCCTGGGCTTAGCGCAAAATTTAATTGCATTTGCTTAGAAGGGAGTTTAGAGATGAGATAAAAGTATACATTCTGTAAGGGAATTCTAAAGGAGGGCTGCAAGCTTCGCTTATGAAATGTAAATAATTTTGCAATGGAGAATACACACGTTGTTACTAAACGACCGTGTAGAAATTATCGCCTTTTGCTTACCACAAGTTCACAACGTGTAGTGTTTGTATTACAGACTTTCAGCTTTGTTAAAACTACCCCACTACTGCTATATTTACTTACAGTTATGCCAAAAGAAACGGCGAAGCGAGTACACTGTTCACAGCTTTCTAACCCGCGTAACCGTACTTGTACGAAAATTTATAAACAAAACTAGACTAATCCTTGTATTTGGCCGCTACAAGTAATCTAACAACAAGATGAATAACCAAGTGAATAAACAACGGTGTGTATTGAATGATAGAGGACGGACACTGGAGTGCAATCGACGTGAAAGTTACGGCTCGAAAGCAATAACTCGCATCAGTGATTACAATCATATATCCGGCGACATGAGCTACTCTGAGGTTGTAAGTCATCTTTGAGCCACGTTTTTCACACTTATACTTGCACAATCGATCTACAAAACTCAACGTTCACTAACCAGTTCAATCCACGTAGTTTGAGTGGTTAACAGAGGCCACAGAGCTGGCAAGAAAGGCTTGCAAATGTCTTTGCTTCTTGACAATGTGCCGTAAACACGACGGCTTCGACTATTCAGTGTATACCTTTGTAACAATGCTACGTTCTTGCCGTCACAACATAGCCCTAAACTTACGATTTGCTATCGTAAATAACCTAAGACAAAGGCTTACCGTATAGTGTACCAGCTCACGTCTTGGCAACTCTCTCGCCCATGTAATCCCTTTGTAGTTGGCTGTAGACAAAACGCTGAAAAATCTGAGCTGATGGCCGCCGTCCGTCATTCAAATAAACGACATGCATGCAGCCTGCCATAATCATCGAGCCCCGGTTCAACCAACCAATCAGAAACAAGGATTCCCCTGCGACATGTCGTGTCAATCAAACCCTCATGCAATCCACATATCCTGAATACCGCCCTAAAAATTACGTCGAGAACCTTTTCGCTACTTTTACAACATCATCCTATTCCCCAACCTAAGGAGAAGGCAGACACACGCCGTGACAACGTATCGGTTAAATACTCGCTACGTTACACGAGCAAAATGCACGATTATTCATGCATCGCGTAGGCGGGATTGATTTACAAAAATTAAAAAGGACCCGATGACAGAGGCCTTTTATGCCATTGTTGAATCGCGGGTAGCACGCTCTGTGATTGGCTGCGCATGATTTACAGTGAGCAGGCTTTGTGAATACACAAACGACACCTGATTGCCATTTCACGACACCTAGGCGAATTAGCCAGAACAAATCAACTATTCCCTACATTAGATCGGACACGAAATGTGCCACTGGGTTCGTACAAGGCAAATAAGGCAAACAAGCTGCGTAAAACTGGCAAAATCTAAGCGAATCTGGTCGTGTTGCCCTCTTCGGGTCAAATATCTTGAATTAAACATGCTTCAAGTCGGAAGTGAGGACATACGATCTAGCCAATACCAACTAATTTGTAATAATTTGTTGTCTATATGACACCTATATTATATGCGCGTATATTAAACACTGATCGAGTATAACCGGATATGACGAGGCGTAAATTACGTGCGACGTGCACCGCTCGGAGCGTGCGCACATTACATAGCAAAATATAATATTGGCCATAGATAATAAACTCAGTGAATAAACCAGAATAAACTAAGGATCGTGTGAGTCAAGTCAAATTACACCTATCAAGATTCTACCCTCACGAGAATCTAGTCTGATAAAACTTAGCAGGCATTTAAATTATGGACGGAATTCAGGTTTGAATGTCGTCTAATCGCGGGAATCTTTTTGCACTAAAGCTGGTGTACTCTGTTGTCTTTTCAGTTAATTCTAATCACCGATCATCGATTTCCTCCGGATTAAATCACTATTGTCAAGTCTCCAAAAATGGTCATTCTTATTGCATTGGTTCACCTGTTTGAAACACCTTTGAAACACGACCCTGAAACGACAATATAAGAATGTACTACTAAAACCCCTTGTGATTGTTTAGGCTGGTTTTCCTCGATGTGTTCTGCGAGATTTACATCACATTAATAATTGATAATTGATTTTCGGGTCAAATCTTACTGATTTTTCACCCATTTTAATAACAACAAAGAGAAAAATAGGGTTAGAAAATCTCATGAAAAGTAAATTAATATTGATAATCCGTTCTAAGTCAGTTTTTACATGATCTAAAACACTCGGAAGCTAAAGACCGGTTTACACGATAAATTTATCGTATACGACTATAACGTACGTGCGTAATCGAGTGATACAGACACGCCCATATCACTTTGCTGTATCGCATATACGCAGAAACTGAGTAGAGAAGGTCTTCAGTTGTGTCTTTCTGGGAAAGATAGCTGTATCATACGGGAAAGTTCTGATAAAACATGGGAAAAAGCAAAAGCTGGAGAATGCCACACCAAGTACATAAGTTGTTGATTACTAGTATACTGAACTATTATTATTTCCTTTTTGTTGGGGGAGGAGTCAGTCCACCGGCTGGGCAAGGGGTCCTATTACAAATCACGAAATACCATAATTTGATCATTTTCACGATTTTTAGAATTTTTGTGATTCCAGAGGAAATATCCCATTTAAAATATTGACTTTCACACCATGATTTCAATGTCGTATGATGGGTCAACCTTCGTATACCTTGGCTGCGATTTAAACTTTTGTCATAGAAATACCTGAGTTGCGAGTTTTATTTCTACAACGTTAGCTACTACACTACTGGCAAATACAATTATAGGTCTCGGTGCAAATTGCATTGGCCGTTCAATTATACTTATCAGGTCCCACAATACCGGGGTCGAAGTGGTGCACGCCCCTCCCACTTTTCAGCAAAGTAAAAGTTTTTTCTTCAACTTAAAATATCCGACATTATGACACACCTCTCAGCTGGAGTGGTAGTAAACCTGGTAATATGTCCCCTCATTTTCAAAATCGTAGGATATTGTATAACCAGCGCAATTCTGCGAGGCACCCCTCTAACTAAAAGGAGTTCCCTACTTTCACCCCTGTTCTCGTGTCCAAAATAGGAGGGCTCGAGGAACGATGATGACCCCTAATCCCTATGTATTATTTTAATCCCTATGTAAAATTTAGTTTGATATATATATATCAATGTATATTGTAGTGTTATTTGTAACTGTCTTTTGTAGTGTTATTTGTAACTTTTATTTTCTGTAAATTTAGCCACCAAATGCCATATGGTGCATGATTTGGGATACGCGAGAAGTGGTACAATGTTCTGTCAGGCCTGACTCAATTTCACTGGCTCACTGATCAATCGACGCTTTAGCTCGGCTCGTACGGCATACCTTATTGCGCGATCCTGGGGCTTGGGTACGCAAAAACATTCCTCGCTTCCTCGCCAGTCGCCACTGGAAGTGG
>JAOTOK010054627.1:0-18116 GCA_025770025.1 Virgularia gustaviana
CGTTTCTTTCATTTGAACACAAATATTCGGTCCTTTGGTGACCACATGAAGAATTGTTAGAAAATATATCTCCTGATAGCCGCCATTTATGAAATAGGTCTATATAATCCGTTGAATTAAAGTAATAAATTGGAAGCTCCTGGGAAGCTGCACCACGCTTCCATCATTGAATTATTTACAACTGGATAGGAAACTTCTTGACGTCATTATTTCTCTTCCTATAGTGCCGCATAGTTTTAAGGGATTTTTGTGGAATTGTTGAACTTATTCAATTATATATTTATTTATCTCATTAATTCAAGGACGAAGTTCTTATTCGTGGTTTCCGTGATGATCACACAAGTCTCCTTAACCATCTCTATTTAATTCTTCGTTCAAGTCGTCAACATCGACGTTCTTTTCTCCTCTCTTTACTAAGAATGCTCGACGATGAAAAGGTAGTGTTATCAGATAATTAATATTAAATAGTGCAGGGCAATAACTAAGCTTGTGGTTCTTTTTTCAGAAAAATGGCTTGGACCTGTTATTATATTTGGTTGACAATATTGCGTATTTCTCGTATGCAACTTTAGCCGAACCTTTGTTTATCATTCACAATATCGACACAAAATTGTCTTTCTTTGGTATGAATGTATTACAATCCTTCAAACAGGTCAGTATAGTTATTCCTTATCCGTTTCGTTAATTTACCCATTATATAGTAGCCGGCTAATTTCCCGGGCTTTCGGTCGATTTGAAGCCAAATTCGCCAACTCGATCAACTTTTCCCACGCAAAAATAAACACGACCAAAACATGGCGCCCAGCAAACAACATGTCAGCCACTGTGCCACATTGAGCGCGCATGAAAAGTGTCTGGGGGGGGAATTTGGCTCCAATCTAGCGGTACATCGTTTAACAGCAGCCCGACCTTTTGTGATTTCGTAGGAACTCCAACCTGTGAATACAGCAGAAAATGAAGAGAGCACAACTGATGATGACTTGGATGACAATGCTGAGAATATACTTGGTATGTTCGTATTGTGCTTCTTGCTTTGTTCTTCATGTCTTATACTATATACAGTCTTAAATGAGCTGTGCCTTACACCGCCTGTGTATATTTTTTAACTTGGAAATCCTACCGAAAATTAAAAAATCTTTCCGAAAACCTACTTCATATGTGTCATATTACTCATGTAGCGGCAGCCGTAAGTATGGAGAAGATGCACATTTGTAATTATCGAATATAACTGCGTGCTGTTATATTCGATGTTTCGTAGACTTTATTGTGTTTTAGCGACCATATAACGGTGAAGTTTATTCCCAGTTATTGTTTTGTATCTTTATAACAATACTCAGTGGTTCTCACAGTTATATAACTTAAGAGGCTATACTCTTGTCTTTTAGCACGGTTACCAGAGAATCTCAGTTGTCTTGAAGGCTGCTGGAAATCCTGGCAAAGTTGTATGCTTTTGCTTTATCTAAGAAATCATTTGAAAGAGACGTACAGCTTAACTGACAGGTACTGTAGCAGACCACGAAATATTCGCACAAAATATTCTTGCAAAAAAAATTCACGCAAGTGAGAACATTTTTAGGCGTCGTTGTAATATTTGTCCAGATTTTATTTTTCGATTAAAGTGCCTTGTTTGCATCAATGTTTGCAATTTTTATGGCCATGTTTTGTCACTGCTTTATGACTTTGACCAAGCATGACTCAGATCTACCATGCACCGTAGACTCACTGCCCCCGTGTATTAGTTCCCAGTATTAATTCACATGATAATTATAGACAGACTGTTCCCTTCAGGTCCTGCCAACAAGCGTGCTATTGTAACAATTATTGATCTAATTTTCATCTGTATCAAACACCATTTCAATCTCCACATATTAGTTTCTCAACATCGTTATGCCTCGTTCATGAGATATTATATATGCACATGTTTTTTCTGCTTTTTCTAGTAAATGTCGTAAATATTTACCATCTGAACCAAGTAAAGCGTACGAGAAAGGAATCACGCGGAAAACCGGAGTAAAATTCGAGCCACAGCAAACGATATCTTGTCTGGAGACCTCCTGCGTGCTGCCACACAGAGATGAATTGGTTACAAAATATCTTGAAGTATGTGTATTTATAGTATTGCATACGAGTAATACATCTTATATACTAGAGATCTACCACGAGTATATTTATTATTTGTAAAATTAGTGAATTCTAAGAGCTAACAAAAGAATGAATCTAAATCAGTATGCATACGTTTTGGTGGGTAGGGCATCGCTTTAGATCATAGTCATTAGAGTAGATGGTTTGGAAGTTTCGCAACAATTCAATAAAACTCATTATCTATGTTATTGTTCAGCTTTATGCAAATTTATGCCCCTTCGATCGTCATCACGTTCCCGTTGTATATTTACGCAAACAGCCAATAGGAGTAACCGACCTTGGTCACTCACCCTTGAGATTGAACAATAGACACGTTCGAGGTCGTCATTGGGTGGCCGCAGCTTAATACAATAGACACGTGATATCGAAGGTGCACAAGCTAGCATACACCTAACACAACATAGTTAATGAGTTCTATTGATTATGTTTAGATGTACTATTCAGGGCCGCATTCAGAACCTGGGTCAAAAACGGAATTGTAACATCGTCACGATGACGTCACAGCAATGGCGCTATGTGGAAATTCGTTTTTTACACCCTTTTACTTCTTGCGCTTTTACGTCCTTATATTCTGAATTTCTAAAATGCTTTTGCAGGTGTACAGCTTAACCCTACATATTAGTTTGTAATTATATTCTATTTCGTTCTCAGTTTAAAACTATGATAATGAACCTTGATAAAAGTGAAGAAGACAGTGATCATGATTCGAATGGAAGAGAAAGTCCATCGACAGGGGAGGCTGGAGTGGAAAATTGTCAGGTATTACCCAATTTTAATTACATAAATTTGACATTGAAATACAACCACTTAAGGGCCTGTGTACTGGTGATATTTGTCACGACGATCTGATCTCGGTTAATGTTAGGCAAGGATTACGCATGGAACATAATCAACCTAAGTCATAACTGCATAACTTCGCGACAAAAATCGCATGTGTAAACAAGACTTATAATATAGCGTAAAAACTTACTTAGTTATTAAGGTGGCTCCCTATGGTTTTTAGCATTCTGGTAGGATTGCTTAATTGCGCATTTTTTATTGTGTCTAGGATGAAAAACCTGGCCAAGACTCCAGAACCAAGGAAAGAAAAACACCGAAGCCTAGGAAGACGCCTGGTAAAAAGACGCCTGCAAACAGAGGAAAAACGAAACCTAAAGCAAAGAAAAAACGAAAGAAAATATCCTTTATAGTCAAAACAGTTCTGTCTGTGTATCGTTGCTCCGGTAGTACTGTGTGTCTATTGCGCTGTCGATTATAAGTTGGGAATTTGCCATTCAAATGATATTTCACTCACCCGTGACGTTTTCCCGGGAAACATATAGAGCGTTTTTAACTGACGTCATGGCCACCATGTTGGTGTCCCTCTTCAAAGTTCCGACACGGTTATGGCCGCCATGTTTGTGTCCACTTCAAACTTCTGATGCTCAATAGACCAAATAATGAAATGCAAATTCTGTATCTGTTAAAATTGGCACGAGTAACATCATTTCTGAATTTAAAACAAAAGGAAATCAAATGATTGTCTTAATTCCCTCGGGTTTTTTTTCATTATTTATCCTGTCATGCAGCCCGTGCTTTGTGTGTGCACGTTTTTCTGTCTTGTCTCTCCATCAACTTGTTACATACCTTAACATATCTCAAACATCTTATGATCTCGACATTTCAGACGAGGAATTTTACGACGCGGACGACGTCTCATACACCCCACATTAAAACATCCATACAGTTGACAATTTATGGAGTAATTATTTAAATACCGTTTTAGAAATATTGTTTTTTAAAGAAAAACTTCTATATTTTCCTTTGTTACACTCATTTTGCCTGGACTATAGCATTAATAGACCTAAACACGCATCCTAAAGTAGAAATTGTTGTAAAAACGTTGGCTCCACTAGCTACCCACTTCTATTTGGATTGCAGAGACCGATATAGAAATTTTTAGTAAATAGATTTACGAGTAATGAGGCTCAAAAATTAACCGCATGATCTGTGAACGACGTAATACCAACAATCCAAAAGACTTGGGGAAATGAAGTACCTGCATTCATCATGTGAATAAATGTGGGAATTGTTAATTTCATGCTACGTCCAAATACATACCTCGGTTGTACGTTTGAGGTTGTAAGTTGTCTTCAGTTATACCATGCATAGGCTATCCAGAAAACAGGTACTGGAAACGCTTATGATGCTGACGCGACATCCGTGATACGGTCTGAGCACGTTGGCAGAAACCCTGTAGATAATGTTTGAATGCGTTTCTTAATTTTATTTTTATATATTCTGATAAAATATATACTAAGAAGGAACTGCACTGTCGTAATTTTAAGAGCCAAATGTGAATGCCCGCGGAATGTACAGGCCGTATCAAGAATAGGGCGCTTGTTTTGACTGGCGTTTCCAGTCCCTGTCTTCTGGATAGTCTGGTTATACACATCGATCGAGGTCAACTTTACTTTTTACAATACTATAGATTTATTTTAGTGACAGGTATCTATTAATTCAATAGTCCATCGTTTAGTCTATTTCCAGATCTAACTCTCAATGTAAATGTTAAAAAGTGTTGTGTTATTGTTAAATAAGTAAAAGTTGCGTTATACATATATACATAGTATTGACATTGTTACCGTTTAATGTGTGAGTAATACGAAAAAATTAAAACGTTTGTAAATTTTTAATCAATGGCATTTTTAACGTTGAACAACAAATTTGAAGGATTAAATTACGATGCCAAAAAATAGAAAAATAATTGTAAATATTGTAATGGTAATTTATTGCTTCGACAATATTGTACCAGTTTTAACTTTCTTGAACTTGTAAAAATAAATTCCTGTGAAAACCTATTTTTTCATGCCGATTGCCTCGGCATGCCAATTTTGATCCTGTTAGTGGGCTCTGGGTTGTTTTCGACCACCAAACTTAAATCTGGCTTGCTATCTAAATTTAAAAGGGGAAGGAAATTCCTGAATTTGTGTTGAAACAATGTAAATCCCGAAATTTTCCCTACAGGGCATATATCCAACAGTCAACACCCTTATTAAATAAACTGATTTGTGGTTGGCCCCCAAAGTTGTAGCTGCGCCCAGGGCCTCTCAGAGAAATTTGGGGGCCCGGGGCAAAATCTGGCTTAGGGCCCTTTTCCTCCCTTTCCATTTTCTCTCATTGTATGGTATATATCTTTACCATAAAAAATATTGCTTTCTTTCTTTCTTTCTTTGGGCCCACACATCAACGGGGCGCCCGGGGCAAATTGCCCCACCTCTGAGTGGCCCTGGTTGCGCCCCTGACCGTATCGTAGCGAAACGTACCGTTTTTCATTGTTTCATGAGCACCAGAGATAATAATAATACAAAAGAAATTGCTACGGTACGATGCGGGCTGAAGGAGGATGACTCAAACAGGCGCACCTACCATGCGGGGCGCAATATGTGAAGACCAGGGGTGAAGACAGTTTATCACAATGCGCCAGCCTGTAGCCAGCCCCGAAAAGCATGATACTATTAGCATCACATGCTTCCTAACAAAGTATAAAGCATCAAAATAGTTAAAACCTTTTTTCAAGATCTCAACAAAAAAGTTTCTTTTTGCAAAATCAATAATGAATAGTATTAGATTTCTATCCTAATATTGTACATCTCACACCCTTTATATCCCCACAACCAAGATGGCGAGATTGTAAAGGCACGTGTAGGCGTACTCGTTTGCGCCTTGGGGTGGCAGGGAACATTGGCAGGGAATCCCAAAATAATTTTAAAATGTACATTTCCGTTGGTAGAGATGTCCTGAAAATGTTCTTACGAAGGAGTAGACAAATTAAATTGTACTCAACTATGTCTCAACCAACTGAGGAAGCCAAGAAGAAATTCCTGATACGAAATGTGTTCAAAGATAACCCATCAGCAAAATACTGGCTCATAGGTGGAATAGTTGCAGCCGTTGGGAGTACGTATTATGTGTACAACAATCAAAACAAAAAGAAACTTGTTTTAAGTTTCTTACCTCCAACCCCAAGTCACTACTGTTTGCCAAGAGATGCTGAAGTAAACCAAATAAAGGCACTTTTAGAAAAATGTAACCAGTGCCCAAAACAAATTGAAATTATTGGACCTTCTGGATCTGGGAAAACACAGCTTGCACGAATGCTTGCTGAAAGCTTGAATGAAAGTCGGAAAGACAGCTTTTGGTTTAAGTTATGGCCAAAGGATGAAGTTTCGTTCGTTTTAAATGGTTCCAGTAAACATTCATTGTTACTCAGTTTGAAACAACTTGCAGGCAAATTAGGCTGTGCAGAAGAGGACCTGAAATCAGATGTGACTGATGTTGACTCACAACTTGAAGTTGTTAGCCATGCAGTCAGTGATAAACTGAAACAAAAGTTCTGCTGGATTCTGATTGTTGAACTTAGTAACTGCAACAATGATCATCTGACAAAATGGTTGCCTGACTCAAACTGGGGGAATGGTTATGTGATTTACACCACCCCCTCAGATGGTAATGGTGATGTAAATAAGGAGAGAAATCAGAGTTTTCATCTAACTCAGTAAGTAAAACAATATTTTTTTAGTGACAATAACTATACAGTAGATATAAAACCCTTAGCAGTAAGCAAAATATTTTTTTTCAAATATTTTCTCATCATTGCCTCCTATATATAGTATACAGGTATTATCCAGAAGAGTTTTATCAAGTTGAGTATCTAGTCTCCATAAACATGTTTAAAAAGAAGAGATTCAATCATGTGAAGTATGCAATGCCCTTACGGAATCGTAACATTAAAAATTATGGTAAACTTTAACTTCATCAACTTTGCAAACAATCATTTCAACCCATTGATGGTAGCTGCATTTCTGAAAGGGCAAACAAAATGATAGGGTTTGTATATGAATTAAGTGGCACATATTCCAGTCGCATACTCTATACTGCATTCCTTTTTTTAGAATGGATAGTCAATCTACTCAACAACTTTTTCACAATGTTGTCAATAAAGACACAGAAGGAGAAGAGCAGAAGCCCTTACCAAAGCAAATTTTGGAACTTCTTCAGTATAACCCTGTTTCGATTGTGTATGCTGGAGTTTACTTTAAGGGCCAGTTAGCAAGAAATGATCAGTATTCATATCAGGATTTATGTCATGATATTGAATACACTTGCAGTCAGATAAGAAAAGCTAATCCAGAATCAAGTGAACTGTTAAATATTCAGACCAGCTGTGTAACTTTGGCAACAAGGGCAATAAGTGAAGAATCACCAAAATTGTTGCATCTTTTTGACTTACTTGGTTCCTGTAGCTGTAGCCATGTTCTCCCCCTGGATATATTATTATGTCATCTTAGCATTCCTGAGTTTCACATCCAGCTCCTAGCAGATCTTGACATCATTCAAGAAAAGTCTCTGAATGTTAGTGATTCTTCCACCATTCAAGTCAGTTCTGATCTTGAGGGTGAACAAAGTTTATGGTCTTTTCATGGTTTGGCTTCTAAAGCAATTCAGTTGACAGAAAGAATTAAACTTGAAGTAGATGCTATAAAATCATTGCTTGGTTATGGTGGAGCTTTGTTTGGTAATGATAATTCCTCACCATTAGATGCTCTAGAGTTTGCTAGGTTGTGTCCACTGCTTCTTACTTCTAAGGAACCAAGTGCTGGTAAGTACAAAGAATATGGACCCTAATTTATATATCCCTGTAGTACATTATGTACAGTGCCTTACTGTACAGCTCATATAGGGTGGGATTCCAGAGCTCAGGTCAGCTGGTGTTTAGGTCGGTGAAATTATTGTGTGCAGTCGGGTTGAGTTCAGTGAAGTTGAGTGAAGTCATAGGGGCTATGTACTGGCATGGGGTAAAGTACAGTGAACTGAGAAATAGTGGATCTGTCCAGTGAAATAGACTGTTGTGTGGGGTTGAGTGAATAGAGCAGAATGAAATGGGGTAGCACATAGTGAGGGTGCTGTGGAGTGAATGCTGTGCAGTGCATGGAATGGAGTGGAGTGAAGTGAAGTGGAGTCAGGCAGAGCAGACTTGTGGAAGGAGCTGACTGGATTGGAGAGGAGTGGAGTTAGGTGGAGCAGAGTCGGTGTACTAGGAACCAATAGGAGGGCATGGAGTGGGGGTGGCGTTGGATTTAGTAAATCTTAAAATATGTAATTGGATTGTTTTCTAGATGTTGAAATTTTCACAAGCCACCCTATCATACACAATGTTTTACGGCAGTTATTTGTGCACATGACCATTCCCTTATTAGAAGCGGAACAGTTGATTGCTGCTGAATGCAAATATCAACAGAAGTCCTATTTTGCCCGACTTCAAGGTTTTGACCCACATAGAGTGATGGGTGAATATCGTCAAAGTTTGGGGGACAACATTTCAGCTGAACAGCGTGCAGAACACCACTCAACAGTGTATGCTACACCAAGTATTGGGAGCTACCTGGCTTCTTGCAGAAGTACATCACTAGAAGATGATAACACCACGTCAAAGCTCCCAAATATCGTTGGACACATCCAGGAACACTTCAATCGAGTCGTTTCTTCGTTAAGCAACTTTTACCGGATGGTAGCTACTGATGAGAAGGGCGCCGTGTCTAGGGCGTTGTTGTTACCCCATCTTGAAGCCATGCTTGGTAATCTGCAATTGAGTGCGGCTAGCAAAGGTGTGGTCTATCAAACTATGGCACGGCTCTACACTGATGTCTTAGGAGATTGTACAACCAGTCAAGGTTTGCTGAGCGAGGCCTTTGTCGTTTATCGTTCCCGTTATGGAGAGAACAGCCTTCACATGGCTTGTGCGCTAGAACAACAAGCGGAGATCTATAGCTTGTCTGAGGAAATTCAGAAAGCGAAAACGTTATTAGAACAAGTTTTGACTATCTACCAAAATCACAAGAAAACCAGCATGAACGCAAGTAGCCAGTCTTTGAACTATGGTAAGACACTGGTTTCTTTAGGCGTTGCTTGCGCCAGTCTTGGTGATAGCGTGCGTGCTAAGGATCTTCTCGAGAAAGGCTTGATGGAGCTTCAGAATGCTGCGCCTGCCAACCCACACGTTAAGGAAAACAAGTGGTTTGCAGCTGAAATCAGCAGCGCTGTCACTAGTCTTGGTCACGCTTACCTTTCATTGGGCAACATCAACCAAGGTCGAAAGTTACTAGAGTTAGCGTTGATTGGTCATCAAAACACCTATGGAGAAGCTCACGACGAGATTATTCGAACACTGACTACACTCAGTATTGCTCATGCAATGCAAGGAAATGCGCAAGAGAGCAAACGACTCAGGAACGAAGCCGGGAAAATAAAGAAGAAAATTGATATGAGGTCACCGTTATTTTTGACCTAGAACCATGTTAGCTCTGCAAACGTTTGTTTTACGTTCCCCAATTTGGGAAAGTAAAATATATTTAGTTTGGGAAAATTAGGCGAGAACTTGTAATAGAATGAGGCCAAGTTGTTTAGATAAAATAGTTACACGACACTTTTAGTCTTTATGTAAAAGTGGACAATCGTGATATGTGGTCGTTCATTTTCTGTTTGGATGCCCTTTCACACATGCCCTGTCCCAGATTTGTTGAACAGGGAAAATTATGAAGAGACTCTTAATGTTTCACGCAAACTGTTCCAAAGTGATGCTCCACTATAACTAAACGAGCGGTTTTTGGTTTTGGGACAAAAAAGTTTGCCATTCTATGATTTCTTTTTAAAGTGTAGGGACAATTCCTGGATGAAAACATCTCCTGCACGTAATCTGGAGTTTGGCCAATTTTAGTTTTAAACATGACTACAGCCTTTTGTTTGTTACGATTTACAAAGAGTTCCAGTGTAACTGGTCTAATAGTATATTAGGTGAAATGTCATAAACAGAGCGGGTGATAACACTTACACGGTCCGCGCGATTTGTATTTTTCGAAATATCGGCCTTGAAAGACAGTCACTTTAGCGGGATTCCCAGCAATATCTAACCAGCCCTGTAAATGTGTCCCACAATTGTAATGTAGACTATTCCCATAGTAAATAAATAGCAAAAATAAATATATATTATTGATGTCCTATACCAGGAACACGTGGCTTGAGAATACAGCCGTTCCTAACCTAGGTCGCTGAAGGGCGGATGGGTGACCGATACCAAGGGGCAGTCATCTATGGTCAGGGGGCCAACTGTTCCCACCTCTCAGGGTATTGGACTCGCCTAGTCCCGTGGATCCGAAATGCCGCCATCAGCATAAAGGTTGCGACGTTCTGTAAGTCGGAAGCACTGGTCACGAACCTTTTATTTCAGTCCCAATCGTACTGTCTATTTTACAACTATTTTACTCTGTCCAACCCCCCCGCAGTTTAATAATAATCTGTCGCTAACGCCAAACGCTATGACTTGCCGTATTTTTACAAGCGTGGGTCAACTATACCGTAGTATAGTAAGTAATAAAGAATATCCCGGGTCCCAGCCGCATAATATTGTAGTATAGAGCGTTTTCACAAATCAATAATTGCATCCAATTACGTGCTCTGTAGCCTGCTTCCCAGGCGTTCTTGTGTGTTATTTACCTGTTATTTGATTCCAAAGCGCAAATAACAGGTAAATAACACACAAGAACGCCTGTGAAGCAGGCTACGTGCTCTGTTGATCATCGGAACTTTGATGTGGAACACCAACGTGGCGGCCATGAGAGTGTCGGAACTTTGAAGTGGAACACCAACATGGCGGCCGTGACGTCACGTGAAAACGCTCTATACTGTAGTGTAATATTGGTAATATCAATTTCGTTCGTTGAGAGTTTACCATACGTGCGTCTTGAATGAAGTATTCTCACAGAATTATACGACAGACGCAGACCGCCATTTAGTGCGGTCACTGTTCCTAATGAACATCGAGACAACAAACATGGCTGAAAAAAAGGCAGTGTTGATTCAAGCCCCAATTCCTACAAAAGCAGTACAGGTGAGGCTCATTTTTAGTTTGTGATGTTGCAAGTATGTTTCTCCATCTTCTTATTGTACCAAACAAATATTATTTCATATGTTAAATTCTCCTGGTTTTTGACACTAATTAAAACACGACAGTTTTGTAATTTAAATTTTTGTCATCAGTCAGTGATCACTGATCAGTCATGGTGGTTCAGTGTCTGACTGTTGTGTTTTAGTCTACGGTGTTAACCAAACCAATAGTATGCATACTGCCAAAAAATGGATTTAATTTCAGGAATGAATCTGAAATTTCACATGAATTTAAAACTGATAAAAAAGAAGCATGATCTTCATCAATTTCATGTAAAATAATTGAAGTTATATTTATTGACAGAAATAACACACAGTTACAGCAAAACACAACAGATACTGCACAAGATGACACTTTACGATTACACAATCATCATCATGTCAGCCAGTGCTGGCTATTACTGTATGTATGTATTTCTTTTTAGCCACGAATGGTATCAAGTGCCCTGGATAAAACAGCAGCACCTATCAACCCAGAAAATTACAATTGCTTTCAAGTTCGAGTCCCTAAGTATGGATTGTCAAACTTTCTTTTGCAACATATTTTGACTTATAGCTTATGCAAAATGATAAAGTTTTTGGTTTGTAATTTTGCAATTTGCATATTTGAACTGAAAGCTTATTGTAACATCAATATCAAACTAAAAACAGATTTTAGGTGCTGTCAGATTTTATGTGATAAAATTCCAAATAAAATTTATTGATTATGAATAATTTGAGAAATAAGGCTTTTAGTTGTAAGTAAAAGGAAAATGAGAAGTGAAAGTTATGACATTCTCCTAATGACATATATATCTGTTGGAAATCCCAAACTATGTAATGTCACTCAACATCTACAGTAAAATGCTCATTTGTGTGTATCAAAAAACGTTTTTGTTTCATAAGCACATTAAGGCAATCATGACTTCAGTACAAACATCATACTATATGCAGAAGCTAAAAGCATATGACAAAAGTATTGTTAAGGCTATATCAATTTAATTTATGATATTAAAATGGTTGTCTATTAAAATGCCGAGTAGATCCTGTTCCATGGCACATATCATCATGATGATATTCCAATCAATGATGCGAATAATTTGATGGTTGTTTTATTAAAACTCTAGAAATGTTGATAAACGTTATTCTATTATGAAGTTTAACACAAAGGTGGACATTTCAAGTATTTCAACGGTATGTACCTAACATAATTGACTATAAGGTCCCTCTTTATATTAATTTTTTCTTGCCAAAGTATCCAAAAAAATAGTGGCTGCAGCCGACTCTCTCTGACCTTTATATGTAACCTAATCTTATATCTAACAGTTTATTATTTTCTTAAAAGCTTGGCTATTACTAGGCACTTGTGATGTGTATCTTGGTATAGGTACAATCGATTGATTGGGCGATAATCTGCGGTTTTTATGTAAGCGGTAATTGATCAATGATTTACATCTAATCAGTCTTTTGCTGACTATGACATTTGCAATCTTGTAGTCGTAATTAAAGGCTATGCCACAAGTAGACTTGATCTCGACGTTTTGCTGTGTTGCAGAAAAATTGTCTTGTGTGACAACAAAATTGCAAGCTTGTGGCCTGTCATTATTGCAACTCAAAGTGCAACAAAATCCCCCAGTGTGGTCCAGCCCATTGAACCAGCCTTAGTACTTAGCACTTCCTACAGTCACCAAGTTGATAATATATAAAAGTATAAAGAATTAAAGAGAAACGAAAACACCATGTGTGGTAGCTAATATTTCGAATTTGTTACAAAGCCATCATTCTTTTTTCGACTACAGTTTGTTTGCTTCAACACCTCTCGAACGTACCAGTTTTTGCAGCTGTGAAATGGTATAATTATGAACAGCCAGTTAATCGAGCCTGGTCCTGTTAGCTCATTCCTATAGACAGAGTATCTTGTAGCTACTGCCTGATTTTATTGTTTTATAAGTTTACCATTCTAATTGCTGAAATGTTTCTTATCATGCATACATGCAGGCTCACATGCAACGGCAAAAAAATACAGCTGAAGTAAAAGAAGAAGAAATGCCCAAATTTGGTGCTGGCAGTGAGTATGGAAGAGAGCAGAGAATGGAAGCAAGGATGAAGAAAAGGGGCTTTGTGAAAAAAGTAACAAGAAATGAGGACTTGCCTTGGCATTTGAAGACTGGTGGAAGGAGTGGAAAGAAGTAAGTTTATTATAAAAAAAATTTTGACTTTTTAATTTCTCATAACAAATCTAGGCATAGCCATACCTGTTAACAAGACTTTATAGAGAAAGTTAGAAGTTTAAATAAAGAGGAACTGTCTGATAAATACAACTTGTACTGCAGCCAGCTGATCTTAGGGCGTCAGATGAGAATGTTTGAAAAACTGGGTCCCCTTGTACCGGCCTTCGTTTGGTAAATGACAGTTATTTTCTGGGCTAAAAGGTCTAAATAAGTACTTTATATCTATTTGGACGTGGAAATGCACTGATAAAGTGTACAGCCGTAAAGGAAAATAATTAAATAAAATAGACAGCAGAATGCGGAAGCATGCGTGCTGAGACACTCTGTTTTTTTTAAACATTCCGATGTGCTGTCATCATTTCAAATCAGTACTTTAGGGAATGTCCTCTAAATAGCTTCATTTTATTTGAAATCAGCTATTTCAAGTCAGCTATAATATTGCAGTTCTGTTAGATAAAGGTTGTAAACCTTGTACTGTATCGGGAAGTTTTTATTTTTTAACGTCCGTTTTTAGATATAAAGGTGTTAAAGAAGCTGGTATGTCCCAGAATGCTGCCTATTATATATTCTCGCAATGTGCCGATGGTTCATTTGAAGCTCATCCAGTTGACTCATTGTACAGATTCACTCCAAACATTACATACAGAACTTTGACTGCTGATGAAGCTGAAGAAGAGTTCTTGTTAAGAAATAAGACAATGAATTATTTTTCTCTCATGGTCAAGAAACGACTTGTTGATCCCGACTCTGTTGAGAAAACAAACGAGGAAGAATTTCCTGTGCAAAAAGTGAAATCGAAAGTTGATAAACTGGTAAGGCTAAGGTCAACCTTAGTACGGTTTTTATATAATAACGATTAAAACTTGAAAGTACCTTTGCCTCCAAATTAAAAATATGTATATTTGTCATGTTTAGCACATTTCAAAACAAAATCCAAACTATTTCGTACGAAAACTTTGCTTTTATGGTCTTTTCTCTGGTAACGTTCGCAGAACTGACGTCATTCATGGCTTTTTGCATATTGACACAAAACGAATATCATTTACATTGCCTTACATGACATCAAGGTCGTCAAATTTACCAGTAAAGAGCTACAAAAGACCTTCATCAAGCCAACGATTTTGCTGCGAGATGTTTTTCATGTCGTTTTCAAATGTGCTAAATGTCAGAAATATAGCTACAGAATTCCTTTTGCCAGCATTGGCACCTTAAAAATTTAAAACTGCGTGCTGCGGTCGCTGATTGGCCGGAAGTCGGCTATTTAAAAAGCATTGGGTAAATTTGCTGTTGGGCACACCAGACTTTACACTGACCAAAACCCGAAAACTATAACCAATCCTTGAGGATCGTCACTGTTTCTGTAGCTACGAGTGTGCTCAGAATACACCTTTCCGAGAAGTCCGCATAAAAACGAGGTTCTATGGCAAACATAATCATGCTAGAATATGTGATTTAAACAATAAATAAAATATGGCTGGAAATTTAAATGCCCCGAATTGCCAGAAAATATGGTTTAACTATCGATGAAGATAGATATGTTGTATAAATTAGATATTCTTGCATAATTGTAATGTTGGCCGTAGAGCCGCGTTTTCATGCAGACTTCTTAGGAAGGTGTATTGCCACTGCTCACTCAAATGACTGCGTTGGGATAAACAATTCTATTTCAAAACATCTATATTTACAGTACATGCATGAAATTTTTCATGCCGACGCAAGTTTACTTGGTTTATTATTTCTAACGTTATATAGCGACTGTATAATGACGATGATCTGGACGATATGTCCAATGAAGAAGGTGATGATGAGGAAGAACATGCTGATGAAGGTTTGAAGTTTTATTTAGAAAAGAAATTATTCTTAACTCTGAAAAACTATTCCTAATTCTCAAGTTGTATGTCTCTTCTCCTCTTTTAGAGAAGTTTCAGAAAGCCAAGTCAAAATTAAAAAAATCTAAGAAGTCCTCAAATGATGAGGATGATGATGCTTTAGAAATGGAAGATGGGATGTTTGATTCTAAAGAAGTGGACTATATGTCTGATAGTTCTTCGTCAGGTACGATGTAGCGAGGATGCTGAAAAATGATGCAAACGGAGAGAAAATTGCGGGATGTTTATAACCTTCATTAAATGAATAAAATGCTATTTTGCAGAAGAAGAAGAGTTGAAGGAAAAAGAGCGAGATAGACGACCACAAGCCGAAGATGATTTAAATGCTCAACTAAATCCTGACAGTGAAGATGACAGTGAACTTGAAGATGATAAATTAAGTAAAGGTGGTTTATTATTGAAAGGAATGCTGAGTCATAATACTGATAGTTCAGGTGACGACGATGATGACGACGAGGAAGAGGAAGATATGGATGAAGACCAAACAAAATCCGCCGTTCTATTACAAGGTATAATTCATCTCTCGACATATTACATCCGGAAATCGAAAAATAGTAAAATTTAAAAAATAAATGAAAAAGAATCGATGTCATATATAGAGACGGCACTGTGACGTAATACCTTAGGGTGTAGCGGTAGTGTTAAAAAATGTTTTCAAAAAGTCATACTACTCTGTGGACTTTGTAGGCCAAAAGAAGAAAAGTAAAAAGACCGGAAGTAATTCAAGTACGTCATCAAGTAGCAGGTCGGTGACGCCAACAAAGGGCCTGGAGACGACGGATAAGACAATTGCTGACGCAGCAAAGAAACTAAAGGATATAACCCCAAGTAAGTGCGGTATCATTTTGATTGATCAATCTCGCTTAGTCAAAATACTTTTGATCAATGTTTGTTTTTGTTTCTCGCCTTTCGTGCACATTTTTCTACTCATTCTCGGTTATCTGCCTCGTCCCCAGGCGCTCGCTGTATCGCAATATGGTGGCTTATATGAAGTATAGCATTCCTCCGCGCAAGGGTTCATGGGTGGCCGCTTGAAAATGAACCCTTGCGCGGCAACGCTCTACTTCATATAAGCCGCCATATAAACGCACTGCGAGCGCCTGGGGACGAGGCAGCTCGGATATTGATAAAGTTCCCATAACAAAACGGCGTCGAACAGAAACTGTGTCCAAATAAGACTTTAAACCACTTGTAATATTCACTGTTATTTCTGTTTAGCACATAGTAGAAAGCGTCCGAAGAGTTCTCCAGCAGAAGAAACGCCAAGTAAGAAGCCACGCAAGGAGACTGCAAGTCCCTCATCAATCCATCGTTCGGCCAGCGGTTCCTCGTTGGCCTCTCGATCTAACCTCAGTGGTGGTACAGATACGCCTAGTTCCCGAGGTTCACCGGTTCCGGGGATCACAGAGGAAACAGTTCGTAGGTACCTGTCTCATAAGCCAATGACAACAAAGGATTTACTGAGAAAGTTTAAAACTACAAAAACTGGGTTGACCAGTGAACAAACTGTGCAACAAATTGCTGCAATTTTAAAGAAAATCCAACCAAACAAGAACCAAGTGAAAGGGAAATTGTATTTATCTTTGAAAAGAACCTAGTTAACATTTTCTTTCGTGCTAAATATGTAAATTATTTTAATTTGCTTAATATTTCGAATTAGTACAACAAACTCGACTTGACAATTTCAGATGAATCACCAGATCACTTGAACTAACTGAAGACATTGTCTTTGGATCAATTTTACGCACCTGAGGAAAGTACCTTTAAGGTGACTTACAAACAACTGTGCGGGTATCATGCTCAATAAGCACATTTTACAATTCAAAAATTATTGTAGATTTGTAGTTGTTTTTGGTGTTTTGATTGCGTACACTTAAATTCGACAATCATGCATATGAAAGATAACCAGCTGCATAATAACCTAACTAGCGGCGAGTTTCGTCAACGGTTGCGATCACGTGGTAGTATCCCTGAAAAAGATAAGCCATAAATCTTCACTGTTTCGAGATCCACTTGTCTTTTTGTCTGAATGTATGTTGTCAACCCTCGCTTTCGCCCCGGTCTTACATCTGTCTGTGATATTCAGGATGTCTTCACGGGACCTATCATTTATTTGACATGTGCAATCAACGGCCACACCCTTAAATCTGTATGTAGGTAAAAGTAGCTAAATTGCACAGGTTCCTTTATCCCGATATTTTTAAAATGTTGGACGGTGACGGTCACCAGTATATATAGTGTGTTCATAACAGAAATTTTATGACGTGTTACAATACCGGCCAAGTGACGTAAACAAAAGGGGCTTGGAGCACGCCCCATGGCAAAATAGGTACCGGTACCGTGCGGTTCACTGGGTACGATACAATGGTACGGTACGGTACGGTACGGTACGGTACGGTACGGTACGGTGCAATACTTACATGTTGCATTCATTGTGTATCTGTATGAGTGCGGGGATTCTCGCGTGCAATGTGTACATTGCATGCCATATTATTCTGGAACCATCACAGGTAGCCCGAAAAGTAGGTTTCTGTGCAAAAAATTCCAAAAAATTGGCGGTGTGGCGGTACTACTTCATTTAATATACATTATTATGGCCTTCTAGACCAGGCAATGTACTTCGAAGGTATTCACTGGGTATTCTACGCGCAATTTCTACCACATTTTTGCAATTTTTTGGAATTTTTTGCACAGAAACCTACTTTTCGGGCTACCTGTGGAACCATACGCGTCGCGCGGGCGTCTTGCCCAGTGAACTCAAATTTAAGACTGGAACGCTACCTTCGGTACCTTGCCTGATGATTGGGTGAAGCCAAGATGGCGGATGATGGGCTCATTTCTTGTAGGTATGATCCAGGCCCCGGCGCGCAAATTCCGTAGGTAAATCTCTGAT
>JAOTOK010054738.1:0-18116 GCA_025770025.1 Virgularia gustaviana
TATACAATACGCAACAACAAGACCAATGAGAATACCCTGTCCACTTCGGGAAATAGTCAAAGACCGAGTCAAAGAAAAGACATAGAATAACGCGATATATTAAATATTATCTTGCAGTATGTATCTTAAGTATACAGTAAATACATCTGACTAATATTAGATTTTAAAATCTTAAGGAGCTAATCATCCAATGAAACCACATCGACTTGCATTAACACACAATTTGATTTTGAATTATGGGCTGTACAAGAAAATGGATGTAAGTGCCTTTGATTAGATATTGACATTACTGGTAGAATACATACATGTACAATACAGTATGTTCAGTCTCAGTACCTAATATGTACTGCAGTTTTCACCTGGCTCAGAGTAAGTTTGAAATGGAAAAGTTTTGGCAGAAGATTTTACCATTTAAAAATGTAATTGTCCAGGGCATTTCTTAATGTCACTATGGCGGTTTTCAAAAATTAGGATGGGAAATTTTAACAGTTTGCTTCTTTTGCTAATATGGATTTGTGAACAGTTAAAATTTCCCTTTCCTTACTTTTGAAAACATCCATAGTGGCAAGGTCTCTAAGTTTGATATCAACATTTTAACAATCAAACTTTCAATGAAACTTTTCCAAAAAGTTCGGTATGTACAGGTATTATCTTTATGGAAATCTAGATGTTATTTTCTAATTCCTAAAAGTAACAAAGTAACAAAAATGTGCTATAGCTGCATATAGAATAAAGTGATATATTTATTGCTATTTAACCATTTTTTGAGTAAAATGCTTTAATTTATTATATTATAAAATATATATCACTGTAACTATACCTCAACCAGTTATCTTCAGAGTTTTATTGTGCACAAGGACAGATTTTCTTGGGGTGAACACTGAACACTGCAGCCTGGGGGTGCTACTCTCCAAAACATTGGTTTAACCCAGCCAGGCAAAATGTTCATCCGACATCCTGAGTGGCTTCCAAAAAATCCCAACCTAAACTAATCTAATCTTGTTATTCATGTGACATGTAAATAAATAGTTGCACAAAGCAAATGTTTTATGAAAAAAAGAATATAGACTGAGAGTTATGACCCGTATTGGCCAGTATGATACATTAATACTGTAATATGTTAATACAGCTGCATACATAATGTACATACTTGACATTTTCTGTCACTGCCGGTACCCAACTTCAAGCCAAAGACTTATTCCCTGCTTTCCTGGGACAACCCTATCAGCGGAAAAGATGAAAATCCATCTATGATTGTGTGCATTACCTTGACAGGTTTACAAGCCATATAAAGCCACAATCCATGATATGTGTTCATTTCACTCAGAAGATTATGTAAGATATCTTGAAAGGTTGGTAACCTAATGACCAACACTGTTTTTATACTTGTATTTTGTTAGTGAATGTTTTATTCATGACAAGCATTCTTGCTCTCAATAAAAATGCCTTTTGTACCAAAACAAAATTTGTACACTATCATGTTGAATTAAAGGTAAAAGGAGACATGAAATAACATAATTGGCCTGTAATTTTGGCCTGTAAAGTAATTTTGTAACTCTTCTTAGTTTATGGATTAACAACTGGCAGGGCATCGTGTGGAATGGAAGCTCTTGGGGGTTTCATATACAGTAGGGGACAGGCTGTGCTAGGGGATGGCAAAGGGGGGGCACCCCCCTGAAATTGTCTTGTCGGAAAAAAAAAACAGACTTTGTCGGAAAATTTGGCCTTCTTGGTTAGCTGGAAAATGTATGTAAGAAGTGACCCTTGAAGCACAGCAGATACCACCTAACATAACCAAAATAGTTGAAGCATGCTCATGCTTTCTCAAAATATTTGTTGTGGCCACGCCCATTTTAACGAAATTTTTTTGCGACCACGCCCATTTTGTCGGAAAATTTTTAGGGCCGTGATAAGGGGAGCAGGCCTGGCTATAAGGACCAACGGCGCAAATCGCTTGATAATTGAGAGACCATATTCATATATTCATATTTACGAACCATAAACACAATAACTTTCAAAAGAAAAGAATGTGCAAAATATAAACATATGAATATCCCTAATTACCGAGCGATTTACTCCTGTAAACATGAAAGGACCAAGACCGCTGCCAAAATCTGAATAACGAAAATTTCGTTGCATAAGCTCTTGGAAAAGTACTACTGAAAAGTTGAGTGGCCTTTTTCCCTTCATGCTTCTAAATATTGTATGATATTCATGTTTTATTACTTCGAAAGTTATACGTCGTAAACAATGAAACGTGTGTTATTTTAAAATAAATACTACATTCTATTCATTTAGTATTTTGAGCTATGGCTCTGGTATTTGTTACTCGATTAGAAGTTCTGAATAGTATGTAACTGTACAGTGGTGTACTGTACTGACAGTACGTTTACACAAATGAACCATTTTTCTGGATAATCTGTCTTTTTAATATAGAATTAGCGTTAACCCGTTGAATCAGAACTCGAATGCAAATCGTTTTAATGTTGGTGAAGACTGGTATGTTTATTACATGACACTATGGTCCTTTGTTGTCGTACAGTTGCGTCTTGCAGAGCTCTAATTTGTTTCTACAGTAGGGTTGTAAATGTAAAAAAATGACATGCTGAGTAATAATGTTTCCAACATCGCAGCCAAGACTGCATGTTCCTAACCTATGCAACAAAAATACGTACTCGTCTGATTTGTTTTTCAACCCAAAATTTCACTTGACATGTAGTGTATTGCAATAGTATGTTGCTAAGGTTACAGTATGTATTAAACAATTACCTGATGGGTAGTGTGTTTGGATGGCCTGATCCAAACACGCTGGGGTGTTTCGAGAGCCGAAGGCGAGTGTTTTCAAAGCATTCTCAACTCAAGAAACATTCCAGGTGTTTGGATCAGGCCATACTGTACAAACACGCTACCCATCAGATAATTGCTTTATAAAATAAAGTTGTTCTGTATTTCGTATTTTTTGATTGTACATCGCTCAGTAGCTTGTCAATTTGTTCGTCGGATACTTCGGCAAACCTTTCCTGCTTTTTGCTTTCTTTGGTTTTGTTTTCATAAATCTCTTCCTTCTTTTTTTGTTGTCAAGTAGTGCGCTGTTCGTTAAAAATTGATTTCCATTTCTTGTTTGTAGTCCTGTTTTCCCTGGTCTTTATGAGTTTTGCTCGATTTACACTGGAGCATCTCTTCAAGGAGCTGTTCAATTAAACCACCAGGTAATGGTTTTCTTGACTTGTGTACTCGCCATAAGTATGATTTACTTAGACGTCTGAACATTTATGATCGTGGATTTTGCGACCAGTAAACCTCATCACTGTTCAGGAAAGGGTAAGATTTAGGATTTATTCGGTAAGGTTTGGATTAAGATTAGAAGCTACATTAATGTACATATTCATGTGTATATAGAGATTAGAAATGGTACTAAAATAAAGAAACCATGCTTCCAATGAACCTATTGTTTTATTTTTTTAGACTAGTGACATTGCCATCAACTGGGCTGGAGGCTTGCACCACGCTAAGAAATTTGAGGTTTACATTTTATCGTATTTCTTCAAATTACGTAATGGTTCTTTTTTGTCAGTAGATGGTTATAATGTGAAGCATGTTTAGAGTTCTTCTTTAACTACCTACAGTACTGTATTAAACTCTTCTAAGATATTTACAAAACAAATTTTTCATAGCTTTGTTTCTTATGGAACATGTCTTGTTAAAATAAAATTGCCCGATGACTGCATATGACCCCGACAAATCGCACAATTCGCTAGCATAAATGATGATATCTTGGTAACCACCAAGTTATAATTGTCGTTTGTATATTATAGTAAACGGAAGACCGAGATCAGCTGCTATAATAATAGCTCCTAGCTGTTTTAACTGCGCAGTACTCGCATTAACGTTCTGTATTTTGTTTTTACAGGCCTCTGGTTTTTGTTACGTAAATGATATAGTTATTTCTATCTTAGAATTATTAAAGTAAGTATTTTTAAGGTATTGTCAAAAAGCGTTTGTTACTGTTTATATATAAAGCTTTTAGTTTTGTCGCTTATATGTATGGTGCAAGAACCAAATCAAGCAGCATGTTGAACCAAACATTTTTAAATCAATAATTTCGATAGTTTAGTATAGGTTGTGCATCTTTTTCTTGATATGACGCATATGGAATATTGGGTTTTTTATACGATAAAGATACAATGTGTAATATATAATTTATAAAGGTCAAAATTTGTCTTACAGTGTTATTTACCATTCTATAGGTACCACTCACGTGTTCTTTATATCGATATTGACATTCATCATGGCGATGGCGTTCAGGTACAGTATCGATAAATGTTAAACATTGGTATGCATGATACCTATTACTCAATAGTATTACATAAATGTAGTAATTTTTACCGTTTATTGCGAGCTCTGATAATGTTCACAGTAAATTGCAATGCCTACAGTATATAAAATGGTCTGATGAACGGGTACAGTATACTGCCAACGGTAAATCGGCAAGATATACAGTAGGAAGTCGATTTTGCGGTACTTGCAGCTGTTGTTCGTCATTTTATGATGCTGTATCTGGCTTTTTCAAAGTTCAAGCCACCAGTGTAATTTGGAGCTCGCATGTCATATATTAAAGAATTAAATTGGTAAAAAATTCCGTCACTATATCGTAATTGAAATGTGCGAAAATTGTCGTAGGAACCTTGACTTTAAACCAGAAACATTGCAGTAAAAATGGATCTGGATATTTCAACCTTACTAAATGGTTTTCGTTTTGCTTTAATTTCAACATTTGTTGAGTCATGTCCCGTTATACACCATAGATTACACTATTGTGTACACTAGTTTGTATATTATTAATGGAATAATATATTGCTGATCGTTTTTAGGAAGCGTTCTACCTGACTGATCGCGTCATGACATTATCATTTCATAAATATGGGAATCATTTTTTCCCTGGAACAGGTGAGACTAATGACTTTATGAAATCGAAATTGAGGGTCACTAAAATCGTTCCCGCGATACAAATACAATTAAACCGCAATTGGCGACCATATCAGGACGTTGCCATGGCAACAAAATCGAGAAAGGGGTTCACCTGCATACTGTTTTAGACATTCCGCGTTCAATGTAATTGCAATTGTTAAGCCAACAATCTAGCAACTGCATACAGTTTTCTTAAAACAGTTTTCAAGTGTCAATCGCTATATAGAGCAGGGGCCGGTTGCACGAAGGCTGAATAGCGCTATCCACTGAATAGCGATTTTTTCAAGGCTTGTAAATTTGGCTGTTGATCAATATTGCCTCAAGTTAAGATTTGGTATATCTTATTTGAAGTTCTTACTATACATTCTGGAGCCCAGAAGGTGAATTTCACAGATTTTTGAGCACTTTCTCAAAGGTTGAAAAAACCGCCATTCGTTGGATAGCGCTATTCAGCCTTCGTGCAACCGGTCCCAGGGCTATAGTCGGGGCAAAAAATTTCCACGATACTGACTTGTGTTGTCGTTTCTATGTTGTTCTCATACTTCCACACACAATGTAGTTTTTATGTAAGTATAGAGTTAAGTCAAGTAACAATCTTATCTCTAGTACAGTATTTTTCATTTATGTCAGGTTAACTACGTTTTGTATTGTCATTATAGGTGATATGTATGAAAATGGGGTAGAGAAAGGCCGTTACTATTCAGTAAACGTGCCTCTTAGAGATGGTATCGATGATCAAAGTAAGTTTCTTTTTTGCATAAACATAGCATATTGTGGATTATTTTTCCAACAAAGAGAATTTTTTGTAAACTTTCTGTTTTCTATAGGTTTTTTTAGTATATTTAAACCAATAGTTAGCCAAGTTGTGGAAATGTACCAACCTTCGTGTATTGTTTTACAGGCAAGTACTACATTTCTATAGTTTATTGTTAATAATGATCATATTGTACCACGAGCTCGAGTCGTGTATAGAGTACCACTCGAATAAAGTATAGGATTTCCACTGTAATATGCTGCATGTATCGATCAAAATATATCAGTACCTTTTAGCACGTTGATTTTGTAAAATGGAACAATACTTCGTTTAAGAACTATAGACAGTATTAACAAAGTATACGTTAACCTACAATAGTTACCAACAGTCGTGCATGATGTTGAAGACGATGTGTTTCCTTTAAAATATAGTTAGTAGATTGCTTTAGAAGTTTTGCTCGAAGTATCCTGAAGATGCACCATCTTTGAACTATAACCATAACTATTTGCACTAAAACTATAAATATGAATACGTATACTAGAAATCGTACTCGTCGTAGATCTAAATCTCTTTAGTATTAATATTACTGTGTCTTGACAGCATCATACATGTTTTTCATTCTTAGTGCGGTGCAGATTCTCTTGGATGTGACAGATTAGGATGCTTTAACCTTAGTATAAAAGGACATGGGTAAGTATCGACATACATGGTAATGTAGGTTGGCCGTCTCTGCTTGCTCCATGTGCACTGTATGGGTCACAAACACCAACGTACGTGCAGTAGACGGAGTTTGTATATATTTGGGCATGTTTTGTTGCTCAGGCAATATTGGGCAAAGTATGTAATTTATTTTGGGAAATACAATCAATGCGAAATTCCTAACAGATAATGCCATGCCGTATAGTTGTATTATGTTTTTTGTTTATAGTGAATGTGTAAGATTTACAAAGGATTTGAATCTGCCGTTATTGGTTTTGGGCGGTGGTGGTTATACGATACGAAATGTTGCTCGATGCTGGTATGATGCTCTGATTTTATTTTTGTTAGGATGCCACGTAATGTAACTCTGACAAGTGATTTCGTTTTACTGCATGAAATTTTATACTAAACTATCTGCGCAGAGAAAGGCTGTCATATGACCCAAATGTAGCGATAACGATTGTCCACTTACCTATTCATTGTTGGCATACGAAATTTCACAAGGTATAATGGAGAGTATAGTGGATTAGTGCTAGTTAAAGCGCATGCATGGTTAAATCCTTGAGAGGCAATGGGACAAGACCAATGCCATAAAAAGTACTAGTATAAGTTGTAGTTCTACAGCAAATTCACAGTTGTATATCCTCGGAGAAGTCAAAATAGTAAAGTTCTATCACCTTAGCTTCATGTTACTGTATAATGCAATTATGTCAGTATTGTAGTTGATATGTACAGTAGAAACGTTTTTGCTTTCCAGGACCTACGAAACCTCAATATTGCTAGACGAAAATGTTCGCAATGAAATTCCTGATAATGGTATGTATAACAATACGCTGAATTAATTGTTGGGATTATTCCTGGGGATGGATTGCAACCATGACACGTCACTGCTGAAGTATATTCAGTTGCTCATTGGTAAAATTTGGTTCAGGGGAGAACCATAGTGACTTTAATACCAGGTTATCATACAGGAAAGTGTCCAATTACCGAAGGACACACACCTGTAACTGGCCTGAAACCTGAATTTTTCCGACAACTTATAAAAGTGGTTTACGAACAGTATATAGGCAATATTAGTTCTACATTTGCACTTTTACAGCGCTCACAAAATGTTTTGCTTTCTTAGATTACTATGAATATTTTGGACCAGATTACTCATTGCACCCAGAAATAGGAACCAAACACGAAAATGCAAATTCCAAGCAGGTTCGTTTTTGATGTTTTTGATGATGCTATATATATGGTTGAATTTCCTACGTATAGGTTGCGATGTATTCATGTAAAGCATATATGATAACGCACTGTGGGAGTCTTGGCCCTGTTTTATAGACGGTGTATAAAATGCCTTCATTTGACCTAATTTGAGACAAAAAAAAGAAATTTGATTAGAACTTATTTATGCCGATAAGCAATATTAAATACAGGTTAAGCAGCCTCGTATACAAATGAACATTTTGATTTTTACACATGCAATACTGAGAGATACTACAGTATATAGTATCCATTGCTTCTTCACAGATATTCTGAATATGATGGTGCAGAGACATTGCTACAGAGATGCTGATATGAGATTGCTAATAGTGAATCTTTCTTTTCTTAATAGTATTTAGAGAATATCAAGCAAACCATTTTTGAAAATTTAAAGATGATCCCCCATGCACCTGGAGTACAAATGCAAGTAGTCCCAGACGATTTATTATCACTGCAAAACAACAAAGATCATGAAATGGATGGAAATATCCGAGAAGTGGACTACCACAGGTGCTTATAAAGTGGCTATAGCACAGAATAATGATTTATACAGAAGGGCGCATGTCGTATGACGCAACTGGCTGCTCCGCCTTCTGGCCAGTAACTTGAATGTTTAGCCAATAAACATTGCTAGGCTAGCTGGCTGCTAGCTGGAGCCACCTTCTGAATAAACTGTATATATTTGCATGCATTGCTTTGCTTGCCTTGTCTGATCCAAACACTTTCGAACTTCGGAGAGCTGCTCGTCAGCTGGCGACAATGATGCTGCTGGCGGTTAGTTTCTTTGACCTCCGGTTTGTTCCTTTTAACTTGGCAATTTTTGTAATGCGGCTTCAAGGAAATCGTATAATTTGTATCTGCATGCTAGCCCTACAAAATATCGCCTACAATAACATCTTTCGCTCTGTTTGGTTATTTTAGGATGTCAAACGAATTCTACGAAGGAGAACACGACATTGATAGAGAAGATAGCCTTGTCGACGTCTGAACATTTCAGATATGGATACTTATAGCTATAAACAATTCCCAGACGCTGTACAATTTTTTCTGTAAATTCCATTTTATATATCTGTTGTATTTATTATGCACCATTGCAGACGTGCTTTAAGAGAAACATTCACTGTATAAAAATGTACTATATTTGCACAGTGCGTGTCTTTTGTTGTGCAGTAAAAGACTGGTGAAATATAGGTTGCTAAGTTGCTTGCAGCCACCACCCTCGCTCTAATGAAGCACTTCATGCAGGGCTATCGGTAGAAGGATGATTTGGGATATTCATATATGTTCAGATTCAGTTTTTTAAGACAAAAGAAATTCCTCGTTTTTAAAAGAAATCAGTATAATGTATTATGAACAGAACACGGAATATTCGCTTCAGGAATAACCGTTCTATAGCTACGGCAAGATTTTTTGTCGGTTTTTACTAACCCAAATATGGGAAAAGAATTTGCCAGCGAGTTGCTATTTGTACACGCACGAAATCGCACAGCCATTTCACAGCTGCTTTGAAATAACAGATCTGGAAAGCCTGGGGATCACGCGCGCGGTGGGTTTTAGGGTACACTTGGTACACAGGACTACGCCCTGGGACAGTTTTTAGGCAAAATCCAACAACTTAGAATCTGATTGGAAAAGAAGAAAACAATGCTTTGTACTGTATTCTACGTATCGAAAACAGAGGGTCTGCCGGATGGGAGTGTCTGGATAAACAGTTTAAAAAACCCTGCTTCACACTTAACAGCATATTTTTTTGCTTCAGTTTTTCACAGTTAACATTTAATGTTTTTAACAGTTAACACTAAAATTTCCGCCATTTTCACATTTGAAAAATTTCGACTGATAACACTTTATTCTAAACCCCATCAGATTCCAGACCCTCAAAACAGTAAGAATGAATCCGTCTTGGCACAGTAGAACTCTGCACTCACGACATGAATTGCGTGACCGTTCATATTGTAGTCTCAATTACGATAAGATGTAAGATATTTCCGATCAATCCTAATGGAAGAAGATTAGTGATCGATTCATCATTCGGGTATTTTTATTTGGAACTTTATAATAATAATTTCAATTCATTTGTAGCTATTCCTAATTCCTGGCTAGACGTAAGCCGTGCCAAAGTCAAATCTCTGGAGCCTGGGGTGAAATTAAAATTTCAAAATGGCGACCGCTACGAAGTTTGTACAAGGACTAAGAAATTTTCTTAGTGGGGTAAATATGTATGGTTTCTGTTACTATTACATTATGAATTACTTTCTGATATTCTGTATATATTCATCCGTAGCACAATATTGAAATTGCAACACGCTACGTCAAACAGGTTTCTCCTGAAATGCAAATATTATCTGCAAGGTTAGTACAGTTCTGATTTCTGATAGTCATAATATAATATAATAATCAGCACACACACTACTTCTGCACGATCTAGCCAATTTTATAGTACATTAAACAATCGTTGTCAGAATATATAACATTCAAAAATAATTGTCGATATACGTGTCATATTATATTACCAAAGCAGAAGCTTATTTTATTAATATTTGACCTGAGTAATCTTCAATACAGAGTTTTTCAGCTGTCCTGTGTCCCATACATTCTAATATTACAATTTACTTTAGAAACCAGTTTAGTACTGTGAACAATTACGGTATTCATGCAATCGTACTATTCACAACTAATGCTCAATATTATTTGGTTCCTTAAAAGCTTGGTCACAGTCCACGTTGCTCTCTCTATATAATTTGTTTCTCGCATCTGATAGGTCCATAAGAGTGCAATTTATTTCTAAAGAAATGCATGTTTCTCAAACACTTTATAGTATATTATTAACAGATAATAGCACTCTCCTCCAGAGAGGCTTTTCGGCAACGGGAGGGACATGTGGGAGCATAGATTCACAAGCGCGCGAGGCATCAAGGGAAGGGGGAGAGGCACGAAGTAAGCTACTCTGTGCTAGCTTCAATGTAAGCCTCTGCGGAGGAGAGTGAGATAATTATTAATAATACTATAGTATGATTTTTCAGGTGGTTTTGATGAAAACATGCACTGTTGAGTTTTTCAAAGACCTCGTATAGCACGAAATAGCACACTGGTATTTCGATAGTCTTTAAATAATTCACTCATGTATGTTTTCATTCAAATCCTACTCAAAACAATGCTATTGCCCAATCTAATAAATGCAAAATGCTAATTAATAATTATAATATAATTAGATATGTGGCAATATTTTGATGTTTTATTAATGATATAGAACACAAGAGCCACCAAATTTGCCAGGAGGCATTGCTCACAAACTTTCAGCAAATTACTACTGTACAAGGGATCTACGAAGGGCTGCAGCTCCGCCTACTATCAGCTACTCAAGTCAGAAACTTATAAAGTCAGGGTTAGTTCAATTTAGTTGCAATGAGTTGCAAATTATCACCCGATTATATGTCCTTTTACTTGTTTAGTATACTGTGTGTTTTGGGTACAATATAGCTAAATGGTTTGACATCCAACATGGTGCTTGGTAATTTTTAAGACTTTGAACATGAGTTTTGCCTTTATTTTTTTAAGTTTTTTTACCTGACAAGCTTTTAGGAACCCTTATTGAAACAGTTTTATAAACAGTGGATGTCACACAGTTGTAACTGTATCATATTTTATCTTTTTTAGTAATGCTGCTGAAACTAAACCACAAGAAACTAATGCACCTGTTGCACCTGGACCCGTATATGTCCCGCTTGCTTGATGATGGTGATGTGCAGTACAGATCTCTATATTCAGTTATCAGATAATGAATTATTGTTGTATTACCAGCGTTGTATATTGCTACTTATAGCTGTAGCAGACCATCTAGCAAAAACGAGCGTTAAATTGAGTTTACTTTTTGTACAGTAATGGAGGTTAATAAAATTCTTTTCTTGTGGTATATTTTTGCTTTGTTTCTAGTTTGTATATTTGAGCTTATTTTTTAAACGTTCCCTGGATGGTATAATATGTAATGTACTAATGTCATAATGTATCTACGTCGTAACACGCGTTTTATCGTGCGTTCCCTAATATGATGGATATATCTTCATGGAGTCGGGAAAACATATTTCTCTGGTTGCAATCATTAATGAAGAGATTTATTCAGCTACTCTCAATAGATAGCGCTATGTTATCATAAGATTAATATCTCGTGCACATATAATTAAAAACTCGCTTCTATAAAAGTTTCCAAATATCTTACAGCAACTTAAAAACTTAAACTGTTTCTGATCAGTGTTAGAATCAAGCAGACAGCAATTGTTTTGAAAAAAACACCGTGTGAAAAATAATGTGTACAATATAACCGTCAACTTTGTTTTTCATAATACTTAACAAAAATTTAACTTTATTCTTATAAATGGTTAGGGGGGGTGTGTGTTACAGTCGCGTCTGCACATCTACTCTTCTCAAAAAATGTGGCCGAAAATGTCAACATATATTTGGCATTTTTGGTGCTTTTCCTTAAATAAACTGGCTTAATAACTAAACCGGGAGTCTAGATTAAAACCTATTCAGTTTATGCATGATATTCTACAATTTATAGATTCAAACCAAAACCTTTATCTCTACTCTCTGTGTAGCTATAAACCCTCATAATTTGAACCTTGACTCTTGAAAGTGAAGTACAATAACTGCAACCATTTTTGGGTTTTCCTTTACTAGAAACGGTACCGGTACTTTCAACGTTTCAAGACCAGTGCTTGCAGCGGTACTTCATGTATTCGAGACAAATATTTTTGGCACAGTCAATGCAGATTACTTAATTCCACCAAATCGCTGTAAAGCGTACATCCTTTAAAATTACGATATGGTCCATGGCGAAAACCGCGTACATATAGACTTACAGAAGTTGCATAGCTGTGGTATATACTGCACAGTCTAGAGTTTTTCATCAAAATTTTCGGCATGCATTAAAATAAAATGTGAATGTTCGTGGACAGTTTCAATTTCCTTGTGGAAGCTTGAACGTAGACACAAACATTGAATAGTGAACTTCTGGTTGATATTATCAAGGTACTTAGATTTGGCTTTCGTTCAACATTGAAGTTGTTGCTTCTTTGTTTAATTAAAGATATTATACTTCCACGGCCACTCCTTGGCCGCGTGAAATTCCACTTCTGACATTATTTTTTTTGCTTTTTTATGTAAAATGTAAACGAGGAATAAAACACTAGTTTCACACATATGAGAGGTTTGGTAAAAAATACGATACAAGAATCCCGAAAGGAAAGAAAAATATGTGATTGAGCATTTAATTGGTTCTTTCTAGAACTTTGGAAACATTATATACCTTAATAAAGTTGGAAGTCCGAAATAATGCTCAGAAACCAATACAATACAAAGAAGCTTGTTTAGCAATAGGTACTTGGTATACGAATAAACAGCGTAGTTCCGGTTATTGTGATGAACTGTGCAAAAAGATCACATTAAGGGAGTTGCATGTTCAATGGTAGCAATCTTAAATTTTGTAATATACAAAAACTAGTCAAATAAATCTCGTTCATCTCTTACGTGACTCTTTATAGCTACTTAGATAGTCAGGATTGCAGACAAAAAATTATCAACGGAATTTCACATACAAATGAACGGAAGGCAACTGAAGTATAATGTCAACTAGCTGTGCACTACAGGACAATTATACTTCATTAGTTTGGTCATTTTGTTTTACGTTCAACAAGGAACTAGGAACTAGATACAGAAATACAAACAGTTTATTTCGATGTGTTATGCAAATCGAAAGTTGAGAAAAATGCTATACCATATGCATATACCCGCGTATTATGCGCAGAATTCGTACAACACACAGTTGGTGATTATAAAAGGGTGCGCACTTGTGCGATTTGTTACGCAATTAATTTAATTGGTTGAAGAACAATGACATATTGGTGCATTGACTGTGCTAAAAATAACCGACTATGGATCCCGAGGTTGTTGAGTATCGCTGAAACAATATTGCTGAAACGTTAAAGCGTACCGTAGTTCTTGTTCTTTGGAGAAATGAACCCCGAAAATGATCTAATTATTCCTTGGGTTTAAAATTAAATTTTCCTTGGATTAAGTCATAAAACCGCAAATACTCTGTACACTTCCCCTGCGAATGGGTATATAACTGCCCCATTGCCACAGATCATGCAGTAAAATTTTTGAAAACGACTCGAACTTCCAACAACTCCCAGAAGAAAGGTTTCATTTTGGTGTTCTGTTAATTAATCATCTCACTATGTGTTCTAACATCAACAGACTACATTCACAAGTAAGTTTCACACACTAGTTATAATAGTTAATATTTATGTAAAAAACTAAAATTGAGTGTTTCATTAATATTACTACCACGGAAGGCAACCGATGCTAGTATGCCATATCGCTACGGGAATAGTTCACCTGTATGTTGACTGCCATATCAGGAACTGGTTCCCTATGCAATGTAAGCGTACTTAGAACACAGAATAAAGGTAAAGGCGTAAGATCTGGAATTCCAGATGCCGAGAGTTAACATGTCCAAAAATTATCAGTTTGAAGGAAATGTTTATAGGGGAATGGGAATAGCCAAAGCATTACGCGATATGTTTTCTGAATAATACAGAGAATTCGGTGGCCACCCCCTGTCGCTGACACGTGCTCTACCAGATCGGCTCGTATAAAGGCTACAAGGCAACTTTGTAATTCATTTTTGAAACTGCATAATTAATTTTTTGAAACCCTTGTTTCTATGCAATTAACATCCAATAGTTGATTGAGAAAAAGTCCCTTATTACAATGTTTGTAATCATTGTTGATTAAATTTGGTTTTCTATATATATAGAAGAACCATTTTTTCCGCGGCATATTAAATATATGATAAAGTTGATTAAACTATATATCTTATAGGTCAACGTATTTTTTGTCCATTTCTACGATAGCATTTCATGAGTCGTCTAACGCCGTAGATGAGCGTATAATTACTGTATTTATTAATTGTTTCATGTCCATAGGTCACCAAGTATTCTATGGTGATTATCTTGGTACTATTTCTGTCGGACGCAAACATAGCATTCCGGCTCAACAAACGATCCACACACAACGACTGTATTATGGGAATGGAAAGAGTCACCACACATGGTGGTATAACCCTATCTCCTCCAAAAGCTCCAGTGTGTAAAAAAATAGGATGCAAAAATGTCACTATGTACATTGCATACGTTGTGGTTAAAACTGAGGAACGAGCGATTGGGTGTGTGAAAACAGACCAGGCAGAAAGTGGTGGCTCGTTTGTGTATGGTGCACCTGTCGCAAATCGATATCCACCCAGGTTGGTAAATATGACTTGCGACGAAGGATACAAGGCTTTGACAACCGACATTGACGTTGTGTATAAAAATGGACAATCTATCACACAAGCAAAGGAAAGAATTACATATGACTGCACCAAATGAACTAAGAACTCGGAACTGTATATGGACAATAAAATACATATGAATGAAGATATTATTTAAGTAAATATTTGTTGTAAAAATCTAAGTTATAATGTACGTTTTAAATGTTTTTTAAAAAGAAAAACATATTTTTTATGAATTTGCAAGGCAAATTAAATACATAATATGTATGTTTACTATTGATGCTGAATAAATAATAATTCAAGTGAACGTTGTCTGTGAACAAATTTGATTTCAGGGGTGGCGGGAAAATATGTTACTCGACGAGTCCGATAATTCCAACCAAATGTTTGGGCCATAGACTTTCGAGCTTAATAGTTCAGCAATACATGTACTTTATGAATTATGAGCATCAGTGTAACAACGAGGTTATGCGACCACCCATAACATACAACATAGCTAGAAATGATGTAGTCCGGCAACAACCTCCCCGGAACCAAGAGAAGCCACTATAGTCATAGCCGGTTTGATTGTTAGACCTTCATAATTTAAGACATACCTCATATAGTATTGTGAAAACGAAAGACGCATGCTGGCACGCATACTTACTTAAAAAATGTATTAGCCATCTCAACAAATAACAATCGCCGTAGAAATGCGCTCCTTGCCCTTAAATTCTATCTGACAGAACATGAAGTTCACAATTTGTTAACCGCGGCCTATGACAAGGACGGCAACATATTAAACACGATGAGATAAGTGTTGGGAGACAGAAATGTTATTTGGTAAGATGAATATACCCTTATTAAAGCAACACGGTTATCACCGAATCATCGTTAATTGTTAAATAAGCTATTATAGCAAAAATAAACGATGAATGACGTATGCAGAGTTATTACCCGCTCTTCGTGTAAGTTTATAATTACTGTATATGTAGACTAGCTATTAGTTAATATCCTGCCTGTCCCCATATAATTGGGGCTATAGTTCCTTACAAACTCTCTCAAACTCTCTTTGAGTTTGACAGTTCGATTTCTTTTCAGCGAACTGACTCCTTTAGATCCGCATGTTCTAAAATTAGTTCGAAACATATATGTTATTCAATAACGTTTGCTTGTTGAAGGATATATAACCATTTCTTAACAGAACATTTCTGAATTGTTGGAAGTTTTAAGAAGTGAATTTTGAGCAAGAAATATTGACGCGAACGCAGTAAAATAAAAACAGTGGGTTAACTTTGAACACTGGGTTATTAGTGTTATAACAATATTGCTATAGATCCCTAGATCACCAGGCACATTGATACAATCATCAGAATACGATTTTGTTTGTTTGTTTTAAAAAGAACTAGCAAACTAGCTAGCGTGACGAGTAGTAAAAAACACTGATTATATAATAACTGCAAGCAGGGTGCGATGTTTAACGTCAGTACTCAAACGTAAGAACGGTAAGATCTGGCAAAGAACGTGGACGCATATATTAACATAATTTTGGCGGTCGGAGAAAGGCTTTTTATGAACCCACATTGTTCGGGAAAGTTGTGGTCTATCTGTAAACCTGTTAATATTAATAATATTTTTGGTGGGTTCTTTGTATCACAAATATAAACAATTTACCACTAGTGCGTAGGACATGAACTGGAAATAGAAACAATAAACATAAAGTAAAATGTTAAACAACCTGTTGTTGAGCGAATAAATCAGTTAATGAGATACATACACGTGGACTTTTAAAAACAACCACAAAAGACGTTCCACTTCAGTTGCCACAGCACCTTCAAGAAAAGCATAACAAAATAGGTAAGAGTTTCTTCTTTTTTCTGCCTTGTATATTATTATATTTCAATGACTTTATTAAGGGCGAATTTTAGAAAGGAAGATTAGCATATTTAGCAAGCCGTACGTAACTTTTTTTGTAAAACTATCGTATTCTATTATCGTTTAAAATATTTGGTAAATTTGTTTCGAATAACGCTACTTATACTTGTAAGTGTACATATTGTAACTTTACCATTTTATGTTCTAATAAATAGTTTGTTTTGCGAAATACATTTTTTTCAAAAGTCACTAGCGAGAGGATATTCAAGTGTCGTCGCTTAGTGAGCGAAAGGCAGTTTATCACAAAAGAGGATCGTGAAATTTGTTGTTATAAATCGAGGCTTTCTTCAACACAAGCAACAGGTCCATCTTAGCGTTAAGATATTTTTCATAAACAAGGTTGTTAATTTTATTCCTGCGGGAAAACGGGATAGATTCTGCAGACGGATAAGAATATGAATATATGCAAACAATGTTTAAATGACTTATCAGGAATTTCTCTCAACTATTGAGGAAAATATCAGTTTTATATTTATATCTATTTAGTTGCGTTTCTGTATTCATATAAATGACCCAAGTTTTAATCTTTGTTTCAGATCTTAGTGCTGTTCCACAAGTTGTGTGTGCGTATCGCGAAAATGAAAAATAGAGGATCATGTGGTGCATTTTTTCTACTTCTTGCAATGTGCGCATGTGCAAGAAAAATTGGTAAGAAATTACTTTCTTTGCTTTACTTGATAAATATATATGGTTCGTTCAGACGATCCGATTATGTCGGATCTAATATTATGAATCTGTTCAATGAATGAGTCTGTTTCACCAAAACTAACTTTTCATGTCTCACTGTGTCCTACATTTTGTCAGTAGAATCACAAATACAATAAAGTATTAATTATCAAAGTGATTTTGAGTTATTTCTTTCTAATTGTTTGTCAGACATTTATGTCATAGTGTACGTAAGGTTACACACGTAATTTCACATGACAAAATGACTTTCCAATGATTTTATGTGGCGTTGTACATCATGCAGTATTTGAACCTTAATAATCTGAATGATGAACAGTTGCACTTAGTATACCTACACCACAGTACACCACAATACACCACATTGCAAGTCATTTTGCTCGATTTAATATATGCAGTTCGGCTAGATGCTGGTTAATTCAGAGTATATCGAGTCAGGCAATAGACCTTATGCATAATGACGTCAAACGGGCGATGCGCGCGGTGCACTCTGGTCTTAGTAGTCACGCAGCAATT
>JAOTOK010054849.1:1680-18097 GCA_025770025.1 Virgularia gustaviana
TTGCGCCAATAATTTTCATTGTAAAAAATAAATTAAGTTAATCTATAACTATTGATTAGAAACAAGTAGTGGACTTCAGTAGCAGATGTGCCCAATATAGTGTGCCAGCAGCCCATAGAATTAAATACTTCACCGCATTAACAAATAGATTTATCGACAACCTTGCACGCGATCTCAGAAACGTGGGAATCCGATTCGGTATTTAAGACGCTGCTAGACAGTCGCTACAAAGATTAAAACTAGACGTCGTAGAAGTCACGTTTTTTGGAGGCGAACATAGGAAAGAAGAACAACCTGGACTTATATGCATACATATTGTCTCGTTCGAATGGTCGCTAAAAGTGGTACGAGCTTTATTTGATTCCTTAGTGTTCACGCTTATTCCTATCAGTTACGCTTTTAATCCCAGATTCAACTCCAAAGCAGATAGGACGCGTACGCCCGTTGGCGCCGCGAGGGATAAATTGGCGTTGCCAAGTTACACATAAATCACACAGATGCATAGCTGATATGTAGATTGTAGGTATATCCGCGTGGATATCAGTGAGTACTTCTAGCGGGGACATTTTATGCAACTGAATCAGTAGTATCTACTTTAATTTAATATAAAGCCAAACGAACCTGGCTCGTCGGTCGTATGTGTATTGTAGCCTATAAGTAATATAAGAAAGGCAGTGGTGAAGGGTTGTTAGGTGGAATGTACTAAACAATGAATACGACGTTAGTGAATACCCACAGATTTGATTGTCAACAAAACGTAGAATGTCAAATGATTGTTACTATTTAATAAATATATATTTCAACTATTCATATTAATGACTATTACGTCTCAACATTATTTGCGGATGTGCTTTCATGTATACTGTGAATATGCATGTATTGTTGTTGCTTGAGGTACAACCAGTCTATGGGTACAACAGCAAGGGAAATGCAGTGGAATAAAAGCCGTTATATCTTATTTTCATACACTTACAAGTCAACCTATTCTTCATGCAGTAGGGGGCGGGGCTCCTCCTGTACAGCAGAACACCGGATCACGAGCTTAAATTTAACTTTTAATCTAACTCTCTTATAATCCAATTCACGCTTGTTTGGGAGCAGATATATTACCTATATATGATTGAGTAAACTGACGTATTTACGGTCACCGCTGTCTAAAGATTCAACACAGGATCTATGGACATAAAATGGTTATTTATATTCATGTAGCTAAGTATTTTTTATCGTATACCATTGAAAGACCGATGACCTCTTCTCTTATAATTAAGCTTGTGCCTCAGCAGCCTTGGATTATTTTAGGTCGTTGCAGTCAATAGCAGTATTCTTCCTGAACTAAACGATTTACTAAAAGGGCAGGGCATACAGTTTTTTTGTTTTCGCTTCATGAACTGTAAATCAGTTTTAGCATAAAAAGGGTGCCCGATAAACACTTGTGCAAAAGACGTTCTAAAGTGGATCAAACACTATTTTGAGTATTATGTCACGTACGTATAATTTGTATAACTTGTATAAGTATAAAACTGCACTTCTTCCAGTAGCGGCCGTCGTGCAGCGAAAGTACACGAAGCTACTGTACATCATAGAACTACGGCTTTAGTTAACTGTTTATTGATCAGCAAAAGCGCATTCGAAAATCGTCAGAACTGTAGGAGCGGCTCCACAAGTTGTCATACGCTAATTAAAAATTTCTGTGTTAAATTGCACAGGCAGAAAATTTTCTAGCAGTCCTGGTAAATATTTCGTACACATGCGGTGATCAGTAAATAACCAACTCAGTTAACTACCACTTGATAATTTGACATATATGCATGACATAGGATTTTCCAAATAGTGGCATGATAGTACTCGTCGAACATTTGTGTTTTAAACTGCTTATGCAACGAAATTTGACCGAAATATTTTATGGCGGTATATTGAAAACCATTTGAAATGATGGAGCACCAAATTTGTAGAACTTTGTTATCTTGCTTCATTCAGGAAATGTTCAGGCTTGTTTGATATGCAAATGTACTACTTGTGACGTCACACAGCATAATGAATTTTTAGAAAGGTACAGCTTTTTCTGACTGGGATTACAAAAATACCCAGTATTTCACACACTGACTGCATTTGGGTATCACTGGTAGTCAAGTGAATTAAGTTTAGAATCAATTTTTTTATTCACCCAAAAATGAGTGTTGCGTAAAAGGCCATTATGCAGTGTGATGTCACATGTAATGTATTAGCATATTAGAAAAACCTGAATTTCTCACGAATGAGGCAAGGTAACAAAGTTCTACAAACGCGGTACTTCACCATTTCAAATGATCTTCGATATACAAACAAAAAATAACCAGGTCAAAATTCATTGCACAAGCACAAATGCTCAGTAAATATAAACTAAACATTTAATCTTTTCTATTAGGATAAATGTGCTACTATTTTTCATTCGTACTTGTTATGAAACAAAAAAGACTTTCCATCCATTTCACTGTGATGCAGTCAAGTTGGGGTCAATCATTATTATTTTTATCAGGACAACTTTCAATGTATATCCGATAGCACATACAGATGGCAGAAGCGATAAGCCAGAGTGAGTTAGTACTTGGATGGGTGGCCCATACTAAAAAACATACTCAGTTGTGTAACTATATGAGTAAAGATTGGTTGGTTCGAGTTTTTCTCCAGTGGTGCCCCAATTCCCTCCCCCCTCGAAACCTCTCGAAAAAAAACTTGGAACACACATGTAAATACATTGAGATACATATGATGTATCAGGAGAATCAACTGACTTTATATGTAAATTGGATCATCATAAAAAGCAAACTGAAAATTAAATATAGATATAGGAGATTTTATTTTTTATTTTATTGTTTATTCATTACCGGAAGGCAATGCAGATATATTGTCGTATAGTCTTGTACTTAAGGAAGCCAGATGGACCTACCAGCTCCTTACAGCACAATTATTGCTAACGATAAAATCAATTTCCGGTGAACTCCGCGCATGTACTGAAGCACTGGTACTTGAATCTTCTCGATTATTCCCATTTAAATTTCTCCACTTGAAATCTGTTTATCTTATCATACGGTGACGTCATCACCCAAACGCACATAATAATATCCAACAACATGCACTATTAGCGTAAATGAGGAAAATGGTAAACAACATCCCTGTCCATTATTCATATTGTCAATTGGGTTAGTTTGCTGTTTTGGGCAGCAAGGCCAGGTTAGTGCTGGTAACTGACGACTTACATTTAGGTTCACATTTTGTTACAATCCCAGTTCTATTTATATATTCCGTCTTTTAAATATCACTGAATGTCTTATATCCAAGGTAACAGATAGTTTTCCACATCAGCCAGTGTATTTATTGAATTGATCATGATTTCATGCGCTCATTATAGATTAGGCACGTGGTAAAGTTTGAGCACGAAAGTTCGAGTGCTAAAGCACTAAAAAACAATAGCCAATCAGCGATCTAGTCGTAATAAACATATGCTATAAAGCATTTAGCAACTAGTGTATGTAACAGTATGTATTTTTACAAGCTCACTATTAATCAGTGTTTTCGTGTAACAAACATGCATTAGCTAGCTATCACTGCGGGCTGCAGATTCATTCATTATCGTATTATGCATTTTATGAAATTTAATATTAGACGTATTTACAAAGAAGCAACAAGTAACATTATAGAAATGGAATTTAGAACAGCGCGTTTCCCTCTGTGCGAATGTTGCCCACATATCATTAATGGATATAATTTATTATTCTCGAGAAGAGAAATAATGCGAATAAATCCTACATTATTAATTTGAAAGAAGAATGCAGAAAAACTTTCAAACGTTGCTGCATGTCAGGAAATCTTTTAAAAAGTTTTGCAGCGATTAGGCATATACGAGACCACTGTTAGCTACTAAGAGTCTACGAGAAGCAGTGCGTATCAAAAATTTAACAAAATATGACGTTTCCAAAGGGAAAGAAGAAGAGAGTTGCTTTACCAGGAGAAGTTAATATATGAGGAGTTAATGGGACCGTGCATGATGAGTTGCACGTCTTTGTACATGGCTTCCAATAGCTACAAAACGTGCGATGAACATTGTGGCGACCATATAATAGGGGATACACATTACAGCGTATGAACGGTGAGACCCGGCAAGATGATCAAGTGCAGCATACGACGCTAGAGCACAATCTGACAAGAGTGAAGTATAGCATACAAGTTACAACAGTGACATATTCCGTGCATGACCGTGCACTGTGCAACATCGCCAAAGCAAAGGAGCGTTAAAGACTGATGGTGGTATACCCTTTATGAAGTTGTAGCCGAAAAATAGTAAGGAAAATTACGAGGGGTGAAACTAGAAAAAAACTTGTTTTAATAATAAGGAAGATACTCAGAAATTTTCTAGCTTGGCTTTCCAGGGGATATTGTATTTTTTATGTTTTTGACCACTTGGTGTTGTTTTTTACGTTCTGTTTTAGCCCGTTTAAAAAAATCTTTTAGGCATTCCTTTGCTTTGCGTCTGCATATACGTTTGACCACAGTGCTCAGTGTATCATTCCTGTTCGGATAATACATGCATGAATATTTCATGAGAGTTAATTGTTCCACATCAAAACAGAAAAACTTTCATCGGTGCTATCAGAAGGCTGTTGCACAGAGAACTTTTTAAAAAGAGTCTCTAAACGTTTTGCAACGATTAGGGATAAGCTATCAATATCAATATACGCAAGTGCCAGCGTGCGATGAAAATTTAACGAAAAACTGATGAATAATAGTCTGCATTATAATTCGTTTATTAACACTTAAGGAAAAGGAAAGGATATTTTACCGCTAGCATGCAATGCGATATTGGGAGCATTTCAGGCGTTTAATAAATGTCTCAGAATATGAGGAGTTGATATGCTGCACTTTGTACACCTTCCAATATAATATATTGTTATTGTGACCATGTTGCCGACCATAGGGTATGCCTGAAAGGTGGGGTCCAAGAGTCAAACGTATAAAGCATTCGCCGCGAGAGTCAAGTAGCTAAATTCTTCATTATGGCGATTATATATATATATATGACGATTGGGTCACGTAACAGCTAATCGGTAAAAGACCTATGGTCCAACACGGAGTGTACTAACTCTCTGAAATTCGTCTCATTCTCTGATTGCTCGGAGAAATTCAAAACATGAACATTTCTCAACATACTAGAGTTTCTTATTTATTTACACCATTATAGGACGTATTTAAAAATACATTTGCAGGTGCTCATTCTATCTACATCAAAAATAAATTCGAGTATCGAGAAATATTGGGGATAAAGGCTACAACGGAGTAAACAGAAAAACGAGTATCTGTTAAGCCTTAAGGTAGAGGTTTTGCAGCGATAGGGATACAAGCGACCATGCAATGACTACTACGAGTATGCCTTGCAGTGCGTCATGGAAATGATGAAACGTCAAAATCATTTTTTATAACCTTTCCAACACTTGCCGAAGAAAGAGATCTTTGAACTATAGCCTGCAGCAATATAATATTGGGAGCATTTTGAGAATAAGTCACGGAATATAAAGAGTTAAAATCCTGGAGAATATTATTTTGTTACACATCTTTGATCATGCCCTTGTAATAGCTCAAGATCGTGTGATTTACATGGTGGTAACATGCATACCTCAGTAACGTATAAAAGGGTGACATTTGACAAGAGTCAAGTACAGCATACCACGATTGTCAAATCTAATGGTAAAACCACTTGTACAAGTATCACATGGACCAGGGGCTCTATAAATTGTACAACAGCGCTAGTAAATTAAAGAAAACAGAGAAACTTCCAAGGTTCCATCAGAAAGGGAGTTCCACGGGAAGCTAGAGAACTGTGTTTAGAACGGAGCCTCAAGAAAGAGAAACGTTTTGCAGCGATTAGGGATAAGCAATCACCGATGGCTACTATACAACCTACAATATACATGATGAAAATATAACGAAATGAGATGGAACATCTATAGGCCATATAATAACCTTTCCACAAGAGATCTTTTATCCCTATCCAACAAGGTATTGGGTACGTCACACACACACTAGCGATAACGAGCTAGTCGTAGCTTGTATATTTATCGCATTGACAAAAATTTTTTAAAAGGAAAACATGATAGATTTTCGGATGATTACTTAGTTGCAATTACCACAGTATACTTTCGCTTTTACATTTGTATTTCTTGGATACGTTTATTGTTGAGTTCAGGCCGAACATGACGGAGTGATTTTTTCAAAACAAAACTACACGAGTTCAAAGAAGGAGTGAAATTAATTATTTCCAAACTCGCACGAATTTCTTGACTTATTAAGAGAACTAGTACTTATTAAACTCGTTAACAAAATTTCCGTTATCATTTTTATTAACCTAGTGATTACGTGCGGATTTGCTTCAATTTTAATGGGCTTTAGCCTCCGGCCAGAGCACGAAATACCGAAGACAAAATAACAAAAAAACTGACCAATTTTGAAGAAGAGAAAACCGCGTGTTTTTATAACTGTCCACTAACTACAACGAATAACCTTTAATTATTGATTAATTTAAAATCTGCATTTCACGATCTCGCGAACTAATCAACAGTGAATATTCTAAAACAAGGAAGGTTCTCCTTTACATTAGGTGGGGCAGGATGATAATTAATTTACATTACGTAAAAGAACAACCGATAGTATATTTGCAAATCATTTTGCTTGGGCGCTGAGATAACGGTTATATGACACATCATGGTATGATGCACAATGATCCATAGCTATAAGTTTACTATAAATGTCTGCTATATGGTTGTCAATAACTACAATTACGACTTTAAAGGGTATTGCATGCTCAGAATATACAAGATGCTAGGGAACAGACAGTCTAACTTATTCGTTTCAGTGACAGCTGAGGAGATATTTACCTTTCTAACGAGCAAAAATATTTCAACAAATAATGCAGATTATAGTTTACGTAAAACTGCAAAAGAGCTATAGCTACTAAACCACGGGGTTTAAAATTAACTTTGCTAACGATAATGGGTGATGGCAATGCCAAAAGCGAAAAGATGGTGATCTGCCAGAAGTGTGAAAGCTAACCTTTGAGTGAAAGCCCTTCCTCATAGCGAATCTGTATCAGAGCAAATCTTCAGTCGCTCTGATCTAACGAAGCGTTTTCGGTCGAAACTTCAGCTATTTTTCGCACATTTGGCAGGTCACCTACACTTTTAGAATTCACTTTCGCCTTCATGTTCCTGCAGATTTAGAAATGATATTCTAAGCGATATTCTAATTAGCCCACTACTTCCATTTGTTTCTCGCCTTTAAACTTGGTTGAAGTACAGCTACAAACAAAATTACACCAAATACGATTAGCAATCAATTATTGACATGTTTCCATCTTTCACTTCACTCATGGATCACATCATTGGCCATTAAAAGACACAATAACACTATTTACTTACTCGAACCTTGGTGGATCGACTGATCATTACACACTAGTCGCAGACCGGAATTGATCTTTTCGTATGGCTGAGTCATCGTCATTTCTTACATTTTTCGTAAGAGAATATATTGCATGGGGCGCTGTGAGATGAAAACCTTTTCTAAATTTCTAAAAAAATGTTGCACATTTGTGATTTAGTGCCAGTTGCTACACATTTCCTTCAGAAAAATCACGTTATTTAGCTTATTATTTAATCTAATTTATGTTTTTCCTTTAATAAGATATGTAAAAATCCTTAATCAAAGCTGAGATCCATTGCAGTTTTTCTAAAGATACACATTGCGACAAAGAGGAAATATAGTCAAAAAAATTCAGCGGCCGCCCTAGGGTTGCAACTGGTTAAATTTTCGGCGAGCAACATCGTGGCTAGTTTTGGAGAAATCCAAAATGGCGGGAGCCCAAAATTCCATGATCAGGTAAACTAAATGTCTTCTATGCAGTGATCAGATCGAATATTAATTTTAGAGAAGAACTTAATTGTTAATCGGTACTTAATCGGTACTTTTGAAGAGACCATAATAATACAATCGTCCATGTTAACATTTGAAGACCCGTGACTAGAGTACAACGTGCATTATCACGGGAAATTTATTTAAGGCACAAATTGTATAAATACTCTGACAACGGATTTACTGCACTAAAATTTTGTATTTGTTATTTACATGGGCAAATTTCGTTGATCTGTGCTACATCTTTTGTGTTTTTATATAGAAATATAAGAAGTAAAAATAGAACTGAAACAATAGAGTTCTAAACAATTGATAAGCAATGTATTCCCGTGATCCTTGGCCTCCTTTGGCAAAAATAACCACTGGAGTATAAATATAATGTGCAAGATCTGATTCAATCTTTGTTGTAGTCGATTGCAATTTCAAACTTATAGATTTTGACAACACAGTGACCTATGATTACAATAAATTACTTTCGGAGATAATAGTGTCTGGATATGCATGAACAATTTGGCATTATAATTTCAACTTAAATTAGTACAAATTGGTTCTCAGATGAGTGATGTGTGGTCATTGTGGATGTATTAGTTCTCTCCCTCGCTGCCGTCTCGTTATGACGGTGTACGGTGTACCTTTTCTTGGAATTAGAAAAAATCTTAACTTTGGGGTAAAGGTTGGTGAAGCTAAAAAAAGATGCCTCATATTAGAGTCAGTTGGACTAGCAGATGGTTTATATAGAAGGCGTAGAATTGCACAAGTTCGTTTGTATTTTATGATGAATGATTTTCTAAATTGTGTACGGTAAACTGTTGTTAGCGTGGAAATCAAGTCAAAAATTAAGCGTCATATGCATCTAATCACGTCCAGTATGTTCTATGCACTTAAAGTCATGCAATAGCTAAATTTTCCTTTAATTTCGGAAATTTCTGAGAACGATTTTCTATTTGTCGTGGGATGTTTAAATATGCACCAATTACAAATTACATGGATGTCGCAGATACCCATGGCACGCATGCATGTAAGTGCGTCAGTTCTTAGCTGTTATCCCCGCAGTGCAGATGCTAACATCGTCGGGATTGCTGTAGTTACTTCCATATAGAATTGTTATTAACTGACTTGTGTTTATGTTAGAACGAAGAGCTGGTTAAATTTAATTAGTAGATAATGATAATAATAGTGCTAAAGGGATGGTAATAAGAGCGGTAATTGCGTGGTTCTCCAATCAAAACAACAACAACCATACTCTATTTGTAATCTTTTGTATTTACTCACGTTTAATTATATATCATATGTATTTACATATTATTTACATATTTCAGATCGCAATGATCGATATTTTTGCAGCTTTCTTGGTGCATACTTTATTTTACTTTTTTTAAATTTTTTATGCCTCTTCGGTATTTCTTTCGCGTCACAACCACGAGGGAGAAAACATCGCTATATCAGTTGATTTTCCAAGTGGCAAACAACACGCACCTGCTTAGACGACGGTGCTCGTGATTATCTGCATGATCAGTAAATGCTTGTAGATATAGTATGAGGTCTCTATTTTTTGTTTGATAAATGACGCAGCATATACTACAATATGAAAATAATAAACAATAAAATGTCCGCAGGGGAGAAGACACCACATGAAACGATGGTCTTTCGTCAGTAGACGGTCCGTGCGTACGAAGAGAGTCTATATACGAAGCCGAAGGTACCCTTAGGACATAGAGTTTATATGTCTTGAGGAAATTTAATAAACTAGTTCATAATAAGAGGGGAAAACGGTTGTCTTCTGGGCAGATGTAGTATATATTCCTATAATTGTTTTTTTTTTATTTTATCCTTAGTACGATCACAAAATTAAATACTTTCAAAACTAAAAACTCCCAGACTCCCATTAATTTTTATGTATCGACAGCATACACCATGTATTCAAAAGTGCATCGGCTGTTATTTTGGAAAAAGCGAGAAATGGGTTGTCGCAATTGTGACTGTGGTGGAGCTATACTATTGTCGTCATTCAGAACGTTTAAATCACGTTCGAGATAGTCAAAGATTGCCAAGCGGATAACGGACTAAAACTTCATTAATGCGGCTAACCGAAGTTTCTTAACGCATTGATGCACTTTACTGAAAAGTTTTCGAAATTTATATCTGATGTTTCACTTCAAAAAAGGGATATGTTACAGCTGATATTAGTAGTTATATGTTATGCATGTGCAAGATTTTATCCTCTGTCCAGACAAACAGAAAGGACCGAACTTCAAGCTCAAGAGCAAATATGACAGGACGCAAAATTGTCTTATTTCCGCATGAATAATAATGCATTCCTCATTATTATTGAGGGACATAATTAATAACAGAATCACTCGCGGCAGCAGTACTACTGTAGGGATTACGATTAGCCCAACCTAAGCAACAAATCGTATCGATCTTATTTGCAGTCTTCCCTTGATTGGCTTGACCAAGTTGACTGTTTCCAGACTCCCCAGAGGTCTCAGCTCAAAAGCACTTCCTATAATATTATAAAGGTAAGTCGTTCTTTAAAATATAATGTATAGTTCGTACATATTAATTTGTTTGAAGTAGAGCGCTAGTTTCTCCCGCACATCTTTAAGCGATCTGGTCGTAAACTGTTTATTTCTATTATAGCCCAGGGCATCGACATAAAGTCATAAATATGTTTGCTGTAACAAAATGTCTGAAGACAATCATGTATCAAATATCGCAGTTTGTGGATTCTGACCTTCGTATACGACTTATACACCGACAGCTTAAAACAGCCTGCAGTTAAGCAGAAAAGCGTTATTTCAAATGCTGCATAAAACCTTCCTTGGTACTTGGTAGTACTGTATATTCCAAAAGTATACGTAGTATACTAGTTTATTTTTTATTTTAGATACACACATTAAAATGCTTTTCACGTCATACTGTACCTTCTCGTAGAACTTGCAAGACGCGCGGCCTTGAATTTGCCATTGATTTCTTTCGGAAAGATTTGCAGCAGTAGTTAAGAGCTACTATAGGGAGATTTCGACAGAGTATAAAAAATAATTTAAAGAAGTTGGATTTAAAAAGTGTAACCTTTGTTACTGGTTCTCAGAAGATACATAACAAACAATATTAAGCTGGTATTTGCCTGATTTTCGCGCTTTTTAGAACAAGCCAGCGCTTACCAACAATCTGGATCTTCCTCAGCTATCATCATATCGCATCGAGACTGAGATGAAGTCAAAATGCCTTGATTGTTTGGGATTAAAGGTTTAAAAATCTAGGACAAAAGTCCTTGCTTCGAAACCATTGCCTTGTTTTTCTTTTGCGCTGTCAAGTACATCCGGGACTTGATTTTGCCCCCTATACCCATGGCTCTCAAATTTAATAGCCCCTTATGGCTGCTTCAGTGGTGCTGATAGTTTCTATACGAGCAATTATTATAGCGTCACACACTGTATAACTATACATCAAAATAAATCTTCCAAATTTTTATCCAAAGTGTTCCAAATAAGTTTCTGTTGGAACATCATCTTTCTTTATTTACTCGATTTTTTAATTGATTGATATTTATCCTGCAGCGGGCGGAAGATGGGGGCACTGGGTACATCCCACTCAGGCTGGAATTTCTGGCAAGTCGCACTAACAAACCAAATATTTATCAACATGTTTTTTCGAAATTAAAAAGTTGAAGTTTAATAAATATGTATACTCCATTTAATCGAGCTCTGTGCGTCATTCTAGCTCTGATTTATTGGAGCAACACCTGGTAAATTATTTAATATTTCTAAATTAATATACTTTAATCTTTTATTAAAGGCCACACTTACGTATTTCACTCTAATGCTAGATATTTTATTCGTAAAAACTAAAAGGTTCAGAAGTTCTCTTGCTAGTAAGTGCAACATGGCTGAACGAGCGTGTGAAGAAATTCATTTAATATTGTTAAGAAGTTCATTCAATATTGTTACAACATATCAACAAGACTATTATAGTTGTAACAATATATGGATGTTTTAATATTGAACAAGCTGAAAACTATGTTGTTTACAGTTGCAGCTATACATTGTTCGCGCCTTTTTTGAACAACCCCTATTGTTAGGTTCTTATAAACTGTTGCACAATATAGACGCGATTTATAGGGATTTATGTAACATTTCAACGCAAAAAATTTCCTTTTACTCAGTTCTCTGATGTCCTTCAACACATTCTTGTGTATTAGAACTCAATAAAAACAGATTTCTATTTTTTACAATAATTATGGCTAAATATCTCTACTGACAGACATATTCTTTCGAATAACGGGATACTGAGAGGTTATAACCTTATTTGCTTGCGGTACCTTTTAGAAAGATGGGGGGGGGGGGTTTAGAGGCTAACCTTGGAAGGAATGGCAGAAACTTTCAGCACCTAATTCTGTGGCAATGGTATTATGCCTTAGCTTATTATGCGCCTAGCTGCCATACAATTTATAGTCCTGGTACAGAGATATGGTTTATTTCAAACTCTTTGCTCTCGTTCCGTTATAGGGTTGCTACTCTAATGGCATTGCCAGTTTTCTTGTCAGATGATCCGTAATTTACGGCTTTTATTAATCGCGGCAGTAGCGCCTAGCCAGGATGATGGACACTACATAATGGTTAAGTACCTATGTATTATAGCTAAGGACGATCCTATATAGCTAGGATAGCGGGATGAAATACAGGAAAGACTTGTATAGTGCATTAGGAGAAAGTATATTAGGAGAGAAAACACTTGTATTATTAGCGAAATCTTAGAATGGTAATGGCAAAAAAATTTTCTCTGCAATTTACAATACTCAAGAAATATATCAAAGAATATCATCAAAATTTGTCTAAATCTCAGAGTATTTTCTCACCAAAGTACCGATAAAAGTGTGAACCGATAAAATATCGCTACTCCTTCTGTTAAATTATTCACAAGTCTGCCGAAATGTCTGCTCATGTTCAATTTTTCCAAGAAATATATTATTGACTCGTTATTCAGTTCACTCGATATATTTTCATAGTGCGTCTAGCACAGCAATAGCTAATTTTAATTCCTGCGCATTTTCGTTCGAAAATCTTTTCTTGAATGGTTTCAAATGAAAAATATTTTTAACTCTGCTAAAAAATGTTTCCGAGTCGAACCAGAGATAATTTTCAAAATAAGTCGACAGACCATGTAATCACATCACTCATTCTCAATAAGTATATGAAGTAATATGAAGCGAGCCCTCAGCATTTACCGACGATCCGATGCGTATTTTTAGAGATATCAGCTTTTGAAGACAACAATGCACGCGCGGCCATAATTTGGGAAATTTTGAACTCATTCATTATCTAATATCAGATATTTCATAAGCATCATTGAAATAGCATATTGCAACAGAGCGCAATTTCTGCTTCACTGTGCTTTAGTTTGGTTTGGTGTGATCGTGGCCCCATTAAAGCGTCAGGAGAATAGGAAAAAGACAAGGATTTGAAGGCAACGCTTTTCTTTCCGTATATTAAGTCCATCATGCACACAAAGAGTTATCAACATCATGGGTGAACCTCGTGTTTAATTGTTATGAAAGAGCTTCAGTTTTACAATAAATACGTATATACTTGGTTGACAGTTTAATTCCTTGTCTTTTCCGGCCTTCTGGCATAGACTGGTAAAATCCTGTCATGCAGAGTTGTGAGAGCAAATATATAAATTTAATAGCATAATATACAGAGCAACCGTTAACAAAGTTAGAAGAAATAATCATGAAGGGGATTGAAAAAGTAATTCAGGTATCACGAATTAGTCGAATAGTAATGCAGAGTATCGAAACTGATTGACGGCAAGCTAGTGATTTCATCTAAATGTTTATGACATGAAGCACCGCGCCTTAATTGCCTGAGGATTGTATAGCTATGTTTGCTGCTGATTTTTTTGCTCATGTAGTCCTTCATTATCGTACGTGTGAATTGTTTTGTAGAAATCGTTTCTAATAATGCATATAATTAATAATTTTAAAACATCCGTTTTCGGATGATAAGTTAATGATTTGATTCAGGTAGCTAAAACGACGAACGAACAGGGATGGTCATCAGTATAAAGATCCAACACTATCGGTGTCTATAAATGGTGTAAAATATGTGTTCTACAGATGCAGCAACGTGAACATGAAATTAACATGAAATTTTCAGCTGCATTCTAGCTAATTCTAGATCTGAACCTCTTTCCTTGCAGCAGAACCGCGGGGTTAAAGCAGATACCAGGCGGCTTGTGTAGCACTGTTCCCGCCACATTCATGCACCTGCAATTGGTGTCAATTTGATATTTCTAACACGTTATTCCTGCTGATTCAAACAACTGTTTTAGATTACTTTTTGCACCTTACGGTGAATTCGGTGTAAGCAAAAGAAAAGATTTTATAGACAGAACTACAAAATGTAACAGTTTAATTGTTTTTTAACTGTTCTTACCACACAGATGTTCAACGGAATAATCTTTTCGCCCCCCATAAATTTTCAACTCCGAATTATATCACTACCCACAGGCGTTTCTGACTGTTTCTAGTGAACTCGACTTTAAATGAAAGCCTTCAGGCTGTCTCTGCAGAGATGGATGAAAACACAGGAAAGGTGCATCACGAGATTTTTTTAATCCAATCTTTAATACACTAAGATTAACATAGTGTTGTCATGGTATGCTAGCTAGTGATATAATTAGTGTGAACAGTTTTCTTCTCACAACACATTGGTGGAATGCTTAACAAAGTATGCTAGCTACATAGGAAAATGAAGGTGCTATGGTTACATCTGTGCTAATAGATTCTTAGTGAACGTGACATTAGCTGCCCTGTTTTGGCGTGTTTATATAAAACGCTTACAATTGTAATACCTGAACGTAGTGACGACAAGTTCTTCACTGGATTTTGAGTGAAATTTAGCGCTTTCATAATTCATTCTTTGCACTAGTTACGTGTGATTTGATAGCAACCTGTCTAATCTACCGGTTTCTATCTAATCTGTTATAAGTTAGTTTGCATTTTTCAAGAAAGATTAAGATTCAAATGGCATAAATTAAATTCCTTCACTCCTTGACTCGTATACATGTCATATGACGTGTATATACGTGGTACTACTGCAGGGTCCTGTATATATGAGGATGCACAGCCACTACATTCAGCCGAGGAATTTTAAAGGGAAGTTGGACAAAGAATGTGGTCATAGAAGAATTCCCAAGTAAGGTTAATGAATTCATTTACGATATTTACAAGCTATGTTGACACGAAACTTTAACAGCTATCGAATTAGGGATTCCTTCTTAATATCAGTAGAACTTTGTACATGTCTTAGCAGTACAGTATACTACTAGGGATCCGCGCCACTATAGGTGCTTCTACTTCACAGCTCTCACATCATAATATGAATTGAGTAGTGCGTTACTTTTGTTAGTACATTTACTGTTATGTGATTATCTCATTCCATGAAAATTAAAATGTGGTCATCCAGGTGTACGTTTTTAAATTTTTCTTGTTGTCATCGTTTTCCCTTTCAAACGCTTGCCATGTTTCTTGTATATGTACTTTCTGTCCGCGATGTATTTTCTCCAGGATTACGTCTTCCAAACCCAACGACTCCCAGATATAGGCGTATAAACTATGGCAATTGTTTACAAGAGGGTTTCGTATTAACGAACAAAATCTTCCGGCCTCAGGAAATAAAGGTTTAGCGGAGACGCAATATGGCTTCGATAAAACAGATATTACAGCTGCAGTTTTGGAGCGAGCGCTATAGCTAAGGTTCTTAACTTAAAGGGAAATTGCAGCAAAGAAACCGGATAGATCTCCTAAAATGATCTATAATTTCTCTTTACAATTTCTCTAAAACTTGTTTAATTCTCGAGAAACTTCCATCAAAGGTGTCATATGCTATCCTCCATCTTGGATATCCACGAAAATGCAGAATATTCATGAGTTACGTTTTATTTCTGAAAGTACATGTCTTACACAAAGAAAAAACAACACAATCGCTAGAACTCTAACTTTCACCGTCAACAATAGGTTTTCAAATGTTTTTCCTTGTATCAGGTGGTAGTACCTTAACAGCTTTTACCTGCGTTGTGCTGTCAAACAATGCAATATGGTGGAAACAGCAAGCACTGGGGTACTTTGTATCAAAATAGCAATTAAAAAAGTTTTAAAGAAACTCTAAAAGGCAGTTATATATTTTTTGAGGAATCATTCCCACCAGACAGTAAACGTTTTACTGTCATTTCCCTTTAACAAAGAAACAATATATCGTTAGCATGCTCCAGAACCTCACAAGACAACGAAATTTGATATCATATTTTTCTCAATATCGTATAGTGTCCAGTGAAATAAATGTACAAAATAAGCGTACACTCACCACTTCGTGCAACAGAAAGCTTCGCTACAACAACAACAGCAGCAACAGCAACAGCAACAGCAACAGCAACAGCAACAGCAACAGCAACAGCAACAGCAACAGCAACAACAACAACA